>CAIGRB010034848.1:3929-67940 GCA_903798255.1 Fraxinus quadrangulata | reverse complement strand
ATATGTTTAATTAATTAATTTATAAATAACATTTTAAAAACTCTGAGATTTGAAATTTTAAATATAATCTTTTAAATTTGAAATTGGTAAAACTAAATCTCTTAGTTATGAAATCTTTCATTTTATTTTTTTTACATATTAGCTTCTCTTCTTTTTGGATGAAATATATTTTTGTTTTCATTTAATAGACTTATTTAAGCATTATATAATTTGTTAATCGTGGTAGATAATTGTTCGTGCTTAACAAACGATAATGATTTATTAATTATAGTTGACTATTTCATAGAGTGTCACAAAGTAAATATATAATAAACAAAATGAGCTCTATTGCCGTTCAATAAATTCTAAGGATTGGTTTAATTTTTCACATAAATTCTTACTTTTGTAATGTTTGATTGACAAATTTTTCTATAGAATATATTTTTCAACTTTTGATTGCGTAGCCATATTTTCTTTAAAAACAAGGAAATCATTTTCTTTAAGGAGGGGTGATTTTTTATTTTCCACGTAATTTACTTTCTATTTCTCTCTCTCGTCTACCTACCAATAAAAATGGAAAAGTTTAATATTTTATAGGTTAAATTAAATCAATCAAATGCATTTAATTAATAATTTCCATAAAAATAAGTTATAGGCAATTGAATTGCCTGAAATTAATTTTATTTTAACATAAATTTCATACTCGCAATGAAACGCACCTTAATATCTAATAATGACTCGCTATATTCAAATTATTCTTTTACAAGACATTTATTTATTAATTAATGCCTGGAATTTCATAATTGGCCATTTGGGCCTTTTTCATCTTGGTCTTTAGCTGGGGTTCACACTTTATTATCAAAAGCATATAAATTTGAATAGCCCATCTACCATTTATAAATTTGACCCACTTTTTGCATTGCACGTCATCACAATCCCTTGTAGCTGGCCAACATCTCGGTACGTATATACATACACAAAGGGTTTTGCTATTCATCGAAGGTTAAATGGGTCCTGTCACTCCAGGCAGCGCATGTGGCGTATCCCACGTGGCCGTGCGTCACTCTAACAAAACACAAACCATATAAGAAAAAATATATATATAAACGCAAATAAATTTTCTTCAATATTAAGAAAATGGATCAATAACCAAATATTAAAGTTCTATAATATCAAGGTATTCATAACTCACACACATGCACATAAAATGTGAATTACTCCTAAACTAAAATATTTGTTTTTCTTAAAAAATTGCAATCGAAAAATCTAGTGACCCTTTATCATCTTCATCCCCGCCTTTTGCTCGAGATTTTTGTGAAGCGGGCCAATGATTAAATTATTTGATTTCCTACTTGATTTACTTGTATGTTAATTCTCCACTTGCTATCCCGTGCAAGTGTTGTGCGGATCAATCAACATTACTGACTACTAGACAAAAACTNCCACACACCGACACACCCACTCAACGCTGCTGCGCGATGCTGCCGTTTACAGCAGCATCGAGACGCTGTAAACGGCAACGCGACGTTGCTGTGAACAAAGGGAGAGAGGGGGATGGGTGAGAATGGAGGAGGGGAAGGGAGAGAGGGAGAGGGAAGAGGCGGCAGAGGGAGGAGGAGGAGAGCGTAAGGAGAGAGAGAGAATGGAGAGAAAGACATGAGTGGGGGGTGTGAGGAATTGATGAATTAGGTTAAAAGATTAATTATTTAATTAAAATGATAAAAAACCTGATAAATGATAAAAAATGTGAAAACCTGATTTTTAAAAAGGTCAAACTTAAGACCTGATTTGGTGTAATTTCACTTAATTTTATTTTAATATAAATTTTATACTCACAATGAAACACACCTTAATATCTAATAATGACTCGCTATTTTCAAATTATTCTTTTACAAGACATTTATTTATTAATTAATGCCTGGAATTTCATAATTGGCCATTTGGGCCTTTTTCATCTTGGCCTTTAGCTGGGGTTTACTCTTTATTATCAAAAACATATAAATTTGAATAGCCCATTTACCACTTATATAGCCCACTTTTTGCATTGCACGTCATCACAATCCCTTGTAGCTGGCCGACATCTCGGTACGTATATACTAGGGTTTTGCTATTCATCGAAGGTTAAATGGGTCCTGTCACTCCAGGCAGCGCATGTGGCGTATCCCATGTGGCCGTGTGTCACTCTAACAAAACACAAACCATATAAGAAAAAGTATATATATAAACGCAAATAAATTTTCTTCAATATTAAGAAAATGGATCAATAACCAAATATTAAAGTTCTATAATATCAAGGTATTCTTAACTCACACACATGCACATAAAATGTGAATCACTCCTAAACTAAAATATTTGTTTTTCTTAAAAAATTGCAATCGAAAAATCTAGTGACCCTTTATCATCTTCATCCTCGCCTTTTGCTCGAGATTTTTGTGAAGCAGGCCAATGATTAAATTATTTGATTTCCTACTTGATTTACTTGTATGTTAATTCTCCACTTGCTATCCCGTGCAAGTGTTGTGCGGATCAATCAACATTACTGACTACTAGACAAAAACTGTAAATAAATTATGACAATCAACTAAAGAAAAATAAATAAATATCACGAATGTACGAAATATGAAACTTACTTGTGTCGCCAAGTGCGACCTTGGTGCACACTTTGTCCCTAAGTGCAACGTTGGTGTACATTTTGTGCAAGGCTGCATCAATTGTCCAACAAATTTCAACAAATCATGCAAGAGTCAAGACATGTCAATAACATGATGTTTTCAATTGATACCCATGACTTATTTAAGAATGAGTACTAAATAGTACACGACATTTATTAAAATTAAATTCCATTTCCATCGTCTCTTGACAAGAAATTTATCAACATCATTCAAATACAAATGGACATAAATGTTTCTTCATGTGCATCATGCAAACCCTACACAATGGTTGCACCTTTGCACTCCACAAGAGACAGAAAACAAAGTAAATTACATTTAGTGATTAAGTTGCCATCTCTACTTGTAGTTGAGTGGATTATGAATTCAAACACTTTGATATTAAGCGTATCACTATCTTCCATGATGGAATTATGCAGATAGGTGGAGATGACTTTGAGACATCAGCTACTCGAAGGATGATGAAACACATGGTAGCAAGCAAAATTGGGTAAATATGATGTGCCGGAAGATGAAAATATTCATTTAGGGTCTTTTTGATTGCAAATTTGAAAAATGGGTGGAAAGAAAATGAATTTCAGGGAATATAACTGCCTAGAAATTGTTTTACTGATAATTGTAATGAATTGTGTTTGATTGGTATAATTTTTCATCAATAAAATGTTGAAAGTTTGGTATCCGTTTGTATTTTATAGGGAATTGAATTGGTTAAAAATTATTTTATTGAGAATTGTAATTAATTATGTTTGATTGGTATTATTTTACATCTGAAAAATGTTGAAAGTTTGGTATCCGTTTGACTTTTTTTTTTTTTTTTTTATGAAAATTGTCATTAAAGTAATAATTTCTTTACCATTGGGTCTAGAATTTGTTTCACTTGCAAAGAAAAAAAACCATATGACTTTATGTTGCATGAAAATTGTCAATAAAAGTGATAAATTTTTTACCATTGTGTCTAAAATTTTTTACAATTGTAAAATAAAAAAAAAGGAAAATCAGATTCCCACTAAAACAACAAGAAAATAATTTCCTTAAAAAGGTGAAATTTAAGCACATGAGGCAATAAGTGGGAAAATGAATTCCTGGCAAAAACTTGTCCATCAAATAGCCAAAAGCATGGAAAATTGAAAACATTTTCCCACTTTTCTAGAAAAAATAGCATTTCAAACAGGGCCTTAAATAAAAGGAACAAACAAGTGGAGATGACCGGTGAAAACTTAATCACGGGATGAAACATAGCCATGTGTTGTGGATGAGACTCTGAACTACTTTTTTAGAGAACACGAGTGTGAATCCGGTGAAATCAAATTTTATTGTAGCAAAAGACGCCTCTAGAAGAAAAATAGAAAAGATCAATCATGCTCCAATTTCCTTACACAAATTCCGAAAAAGAAGGAATCTTGATGATGTTTTGATCCCTTTCGAAGGCTTGATCTGACGAAGGCAAATGACCTCATAATCAAATGGATAATGCACAGAAAACCTAGCCATCTTTTGTGCAATTATATGAAAGGGAAAAATTCATATCTCAAGCCTCAAGTATATGCCAATTCAATTTTAAGAGAGCAAGTTTACAATTCTAAAACCCAGGTGATAAATAAGTAATTAAAAATATATTAAGATCTCAATTATACAATTTATGATCACAGTTACGTATTTATATGTCACAATTTATTTATTGATTACATATTATCAAATTAATTGATCATATATTATTTTTCGATCACGAATAAAAAAATTTATAAGTCACAATTTATTTATTTATCACAAATTTTATATAATTTATATAATATACTAAGGTCACAATTTTACAATTTGTGATCACATTTACGTATTTATAAATCACAATTTATTTATCGATCACAAATTATAAAATTAATTGAACACGCATTATTTTTTATTATAAATCACAAATTTTTTAGATCATAGCTTATTTCTCGGTCACAAATTTTATAAACAACAAATTTATTTATAAATCACAAATTATTAAATTAATTGATCGCGCATTACTTTTGATCACAAGTCATATATTTAACAAGTTACGATTTATTTTTCGATCACAATTTTATAGGCTACATTTTTATATCAGTAACAAATTATCAAATTAATGAATCAAGTATTATTTTTAGATCATAAATCACAAATTTTATACGTCACAACTTATTTAATTATTTTACAGTCTTGAATTATCAAATTTATTGATCACACACCTAAATAATTGGTCACCAACCCTCTTTCCCCAACTCCACCACTACCTGTACAGCCGAACCACCACCACCACTACCGTCATCGCCGGCACAACCACAACCATCGCCATCACTATTATCATCGCCAGCGCCAGCACCAATACCGCTGCGCCACCACCAATCGAACATTGTGTCGTCGCCGCCGCCACCACCGCACCACCATTTGCAATTGCAAAAAACCACCACAATGTGAAAATCACTAACAACAAAAATCGCCCCCGCTAACCAGATCGGGGAATGAAGAAAATACCAAAACCACCACAAAATTGCACAACGGCGTTCTTCCCTAAAACCACCACAAAATCACGCGAACGGTTTGAATGCTACTACGCGCGGTAGCAACACGTGGTGATGCACGACGTTGCAAATTGGTGACGCCCTTCATGACACTAGTCACCGATCTGCCGCGCCGGAGAAGAAGGAGAAAAATCGGCACTCTCTACCACTCCCCAATTAACAGAGAACAGCAGATCGGCACTAGCAGCGGCACTTCGCTAGTCTTTCGAAGCTGTGGGCGCCTCTGCGCGGGACGTCGATTGCTGAAATAGGTGGCGGGTGCGTGTGGAGAGAGAGTGATAAAGAGATAAAAGAGACGATAAAGAGGGGGAAGAGATTGTAAAATGATTTGGGTTTGGGAGTGAAATTGGGTGAGGTGACTGGGGGTGGGTGAAAGGGGGTGTATATTAATTTAATTTTGCAATATTATTAATAATAATTAAAAATTGAATTATCACGTGATTGTTGAATAAAAAATTTACAAATCTTATTTTTGAATTGAAAAGTTAAAAATCACGTGTGAGCATAATTTTCACTATATGGAATAAAGGCCTTCTAAAAATATTTAAGCCTTATTTGTTTCAAATTAAAATCAGATTTAAATTCAAATCAAAGTTAAACAATCAATATTAACCACATCTTTCATGCGTCCCACACTTTTTCAACCACACATTTCAAAATTTTTTATTACAATCTACCAGAAATTTAATTTTAATCACCACCAAATACTCACTTAAACTATTGATAGGAGATTTTTTAAGCAATAGTTATTATTGACGAGACCTTTTAACCAATCTCATATTAAAAAAATAAATAATTAAAATCCGGTCATCTCATATTATTTTGCCTCCTATTTGTCTCCTTTAAAACAAAACTTTTTATATTCATTTTTAAATCACACATTCATACAATAAAATATTTTGCACGTAAATTCATAATTTTTATCTACTATTTAACATACATTTTTAAAAAATCACTACTCGAAATATCATTTTTTTCTCAATAATAATCTTCAAATGGAAGATTAAATAAATATTATATATTAGATCCATCCTAAATTTGCATTGGACAATTTGGACGATGTGATTTGCTATTTGTAAAATCATTCATAATAATTTTATTGATAATGTGAATTGTTGGTTACAAAAATAACTTTTTATTAAAATTGTCTAACGACACAATGATGTCAAATGAAGTCGTCAATAAAGTTGTGCACCAAATATGACTCCTGGACGGTTGATGTCTTATTTACATTACGATTATAATTTCATTTTATTTTTATTTTTCATTTTTCTCTGGTTCTATATTTCACAACCCGATAGGTTCGTACTTCTCCTCCTCTCACCCGACAAAACACGGGCTCTCATCTTTTGAGGGTTATATTTCAATCCCCCTTTGAAAAATCCCCCAAACTGAAATTATATTGCTTCTCTATCAACTCATGTTCCCAACTTTATACACACATATTATAGGTATAAATACAGATTCACCTGTTTTTTTCCGTATTTTTTTTATAATGTTAATTTATTTTTCAGGGCTGTCTGGAAAATACTTCTTTTTGGGAGTTTTTCAAGTGGAAGGTAAGGTTCCGGTTTATTTTTTCCTTAAATGGGTTTTGTTGAGGGTGAATTATTTATTATTTATTTGTTTTTTACTGCGGGGTGCTGGAATTGGTTGGTATTATTTTTCTTTGCTGCACGTTTCTTGAATATGTGATAAAAGGGTGGACTTGAGGTAAAAAAATCTATATATGACGATATACATGTATAATGTATTCATAAATACAAGAAGAATGTATGCACATTAACAGATGTGAGTGAAGTTGTATTTCTCATTCAACTGTTTTTTGTACTTTTTACCCTAAAACTTCAACGTCTTTTGAGGAATAGTTATGTATCATTTTTTTTTTAGTACTTGCTAGTTTATATACAGTGGGATTTATTTGAATGGTTGAAAAATAAGTGATTATTTAGCCATTAGTATTAATGTAATAGAAGTATGTATCTAATTAATTATTTAATGAATATCAATAATGTTAAGTAAAGAAAAGAAAAGAACGAATCCTTTTGGGAAAGAGTGGTTGGTGTATCATGTTTTGGGTACCTGATTATGTGTCGGGTATTATTGCTGCGTGCTTCAGTCTCTGTCCTGTAATTAGTATCGATAATAATCTTGTTGGTTTTAATACTTGACCATCACAGTGGATGTGATTTTACTTATTAATGACAAAAGTAACTATATTATTGTGCAAGAGACGTGTATCTGAATAGAGCTAGTTGAAGATATTGACATCTGAAATTAACAACAAATTCAATATCACCACGTAGGAACCAAGAGCTAAAATAATGACGATATCTTCTAGTTCAAACATTGACACCTCTAAATCACGTGGATGAATGAACCAACATTACCCTCAATAAGAGAGAAATATTCATAGGTTAGGTGACTAAACACTATGATACTACTATCCCAATGATGAGCACGAGTGACCAAGTCTACCAATGTACAAGCTCTGCACGTGGTTGCACAATGGAGGAAATTGTTTGTTATTAGTGTATAGAAGACTTCTGATTAGTATGTAGTTATTGGGATTCGTTGAATCATTATTTTCCATATTCTTAACATATTTGAGCAGTAAAAATAGATGATTCCAGAACCAAGAGCGCTAACATAAGGCCAAAAAATGATATATGTGATTGACCTTGAGTTCATTAGAATAAGACTTGGCTCTTTGTTGTTAAATCTTTATTGAATTTGTCATTGAGAAAAATAGAAAAAGATGCTCTGGAAAAGATTGCTCCAGTGTTTTGACGATGACTTACTGATTTACTGTCAATATACCCTTGCATTAGAAAGGTTACACTTGCTGAACGTTTTTAAATAATAAAGACAAACAATTTCATGTTAGTGGCCTCTAGTTTGCCATGCTTGGCCATGAAGTTGGACACTACCGACTCTTCATTATGCAAGATCTAAATAATTCTTGAAGAAAAAATCGGCAGGTTGTATTTTGGATACCTATTGTGTTTTATGACATATAGATCATTTGGAATGCTACTTATTGTAGGAAGTGGTTGTACAAGGAGTCTCCTTCACACGGAGTAGTTGCAACTGAATTTGTTATCTTGAAAGCTGTAACCACTTTTTGGGAATGTGTGTTAAATATTTCTTAATTTAGTTAATTCCTTGCACGCGTGAGTAAAATTTAAAGTGGGAGTTGTGATGAAATTAATTTTTTTACAGGTTTTAAATTCTCTCCAAGCAATTACTGAAGGAATTTAAGGGGGTGTGTAAAGTATTCGATTGTATCGGGAAGCAATAAATGTACACAGACTCTATGAATTGGTTTTTAGCAAGATAAATTGTAAGACACCTAATTGTTTAAGACATCATATGATACTTGACAGCACGTTCTTTGCACGTATCATGCGCCAGCCCCTTTTCGATCCCTAATCTATTTAGCTTCCTCTTTTAACGCTCTTTGGTTAATATTCTCTTCGGTGGACCATTTCAGCTGGAAAGCCATATTGTTATCCAGAAGTTGCATGGAAAATCTAAAAAAGATATCCTTCCCTTTTTTAGCATTCTTCTACTCAGTTTTTTAACATAAATCCTTCGTTGTTGTTGTCAGCCTTCTTTGTTAAAGATTCCATGGGCGTTACGGAAAGTGGCACTGAAGTGCCAGAAAATTGATTTTTTAATTAGCGATTCCTTATTTTCAGCAAAATACTTCATCAAGGTTAGAGTTTTCTTTGCTCTTTTTATAACTTAATTTTTTGATCGGGAATGGCGGAATGCCTACATTTCCATCAGCAGTGCCTAAATCTTCAATCTTGACTGGACATATATGCTCTTTGGATACCGTGTTTTGAAATCTCTGGTTGGTTGGTGAGGTCCAAATCTCTAATTTGGTCTACGTAGATCTACATAGTTGGGTAACATGTTTTGAAATCTTTGATTGACTAATGCTTGAAGAGCCAATCTAGTCCTTGCAGATTCTGTTATTTGTACCACCCTCTTTGTCTCAAATTCAAATTCAACTAGACCAGCGAATTAGGATAATACCTGCTTTAGGGGTGAGAAGTTTTCACTCAAACCATGTGTATTGAATTGGGATTCCTATTAGAATAATAATGTGACCGGGTGTTTTAACCAAGAACCGAACTGTTTTGGTCCATTTCTTTGTTTTAAGTGAAGAACCTAAATTTAATTTGGTTTTTCCGGAAGTTGTGTTTTTTTCTTCCCTAAAATGTGGCCACTTTAGTTAATAGCGTAACCTACATTGAATGCAACACTCAATCTTCACAGTTGAGTAGGGGAGTGAATTACTGAAACTGTATTGCAACCATCTGAACCGGCCAGTTTGGCACTGGTTCTGTGGAAAAATCATCTGGTTTTTGGTAATTCGCACTGAACCTGACAGTTCGGTCTGGTTCTCGGTGCTTAATAGATAACCGAAAAAGTATTTCGGTTCTGCCGGTTTGCTTTCCGGTTTTCTTGTCTTTTCAAACTTTACCATAGAAAACTAATCTGAATCTCTCTCTCTAATTCACAGAATACTATCTCCCCGCCGCCTCCATTCTTCTCTCAAAGTGGAAGCCCTAATTCCCAATCCAGTCCTATACAATCTCACAAACAAGCTACAGATTTGTAGCCTAGTGCAAACCTCAATTGCTAAAAGAATTTTGTAAAAGAAATTTTCCTTTTTAGTTTCAGGCAGATTTTTTTTTCTCCATATTCGGACACGATCTTCTCTCGACAATTAATCAGTTTCTGCTTTTATAGTGATCAGTTGGTCCTATTGAAGTTGGATGTTGCTGGGTGCTGCTTGAGATTTACCAGATTTTTTTTTTTTTTTTTTTTAAAATTTCTTGAACAAGGTTCGAAATTACTGCTTTATTTTCTCTTGCTGATAATTATTTACAGCTTTTCCATAAAACTAGTCAATTTTCATTGCTGTTTGAGTGCCAGTTAGTTGTTGCTGCTAATTTTTTTTGGTGTAGTTAATAAATCATTAGTTGTCTGCATATAAATTAGTCATTGCTGCACGAATGCATATTTTCAATTTCTTGAGGGCCAGTTTTCGTCCTGTTTTCCCAATTTCCTTATCGAAGAGAAGGTTATGTTGATTTAGTAAATTTTAAATTAAAAAAGTAGTGATTATTCATATTAATGTTCAATTGCTAACATGGAGAGATGAGTTAATGGTAGCATTCATTGTTGTGTCCACTCTGGTTTTTAATACATACAGCCAAAGAAAAAAAAATGAAGATCAGCATGTGCTAGCAGAGACCAGTTTTCAAAATATTTGAAGTCTTAAAATTAAATGTAATTGGACGGGACGGGACGGGACGGGACCGGACCAGAACCAACCGGTTTTGGTCTGATCTGGTTCTTTTTTCACAATTCCCATTGGGAATCAGTTCAGTACAGTCTCAAGAGACTTGAACTGAACCACCTGGCTTTCACCTCTACTCTTGAGAATCACATATTCACATATCGTTTTTCATCTTCAGTCTCTCTTTCCCTATTCACTTCCTGAGTTAGTTCTTTTGAGTCTTTTCTTCGCATCACATTGTCGAGTCTTCAACTGCTGTTGCCTTACGTCTTTGTATTTCATCGAACCTACAGTTGCTTCTTTTTTGGAGTGAGGGCAGAGCCACAAAGCCATAGTCCCCAGAGGTTCCAGTTTTTTTTTTTCCTTTTATTAATAGATTTATAATCCATAATCTATAGAGGCACCTATATTTATCTAGGGATGGGCAAAATTACTTAGAACCAATGGAACTGATCCCGAAAATTGAACCAATTTTTTAAAGAAAGCTTCATTTTTGGTCACTTTTTACCCGAGAAATGGACGATTGCTCCAATTCTTGGTTTCTTCTACAAACCACGGTTTCAAACCGAAAGAGTTGATTTTTTTTTTTTGGCTGGTTCAATGCACCAACAAGGCCTAATTAATATTTTAAAACCCACACCTTCAAAATTTAAATTCAACAACACCATGCAGTGTGTTGCCTATCAATTCTCTCCCTTTTCCTGGTTCATTAAGAAAAATACAGTATAACTTCGACCAAACTAGACCGTGGCCACTTCTATGCTTACCTCTCCCCTCTCTATCTCTGTCCATCCAATTGCCTTTCTTTTACAACATGCCTCAAGATTTCTTTTATGTCTTTTTCATAGAAATTAAAAATATTTTGAATTCTCTTATGTGACTATTACTCTATAGAGCATTAAATGTGTAGCTTCTTGTAGTATTAGTACATTTGATGTTGCCAATATCTCCCCTCTTTTTGAAGTTTTAATCATTTTGCTTATTAAAATCTTTGTCCAGATGAATAATCTGGGAAAAAAGGTTTGATTTGAGGAAGTCAAAACATAGATTTCAGATACGACCCGGTTGAAGCACCTGGTCGACGGGTTCAAATGGTCGGTCATTGTCGGTTAAAAAATTCAAATAATAAATCTTTTATTTATCATAAATACGATGAATGTTTAAAAGTCGAGGCATGTTATATTTGAAACCAATATAAAGTTTGGTGAATAACTGTTGTGCATGCATTTAATACGCTGGAAAAAACTCTGAATTTTTAAGTAAAATTATTTGGGCCGTGTCACGTAGCCAACTATTATAATTGAACAAGAATTTCCTGTTAATTTGACTATTGGGACTGATGACAGTGAACAACTCTGAAACCTATAGAACGTTTGGTGACAGTTTTAGGACAAAACAATGTTCAGCCAGCTTAGATGAAATTTCTCTATGATTCAATGGCCTACTATGATATTAACCTCACACAACTATGGGATAGTGTAAGGAATGGGTTTTTGAAAGAAGCAAACATCCATCGAAAGGAAGCACAATTATTTCATATCCGTTATAGGATGAAAGTGGAATCAGTGTATCCCTGTTGAAATGTGCTTAGGGTTAGTATCTTGCATACAAATGTTAATTGATCAATGTGGATATTGTGAATTCCTTTCACTTATAAATCTTTTTTTTTCCACCTTTGATATCATGTGGAGTACCTTTTAATTGATCAAAAGAAAGAAATTATATTAATATACTACCTCCAACCCTACCCTCTTACTTTTTATGTTTTTTGGAGTTTAATATTTTTTGGATCTGCTGCAGGCACATCTAGACATACATAGCAGAATGGGTGATGACGCATTTGATGAAAAGTTATTGACCGAGAAACTCTCTAAACTCAATAGTTCTCAGCAAAGCATAGAGTGTATCCTTTCTATAGAAGAGTAATGGCAGTTACTAATGTTCTGTTTCAAAATTTTGGCGATAAACATACTATGTACACGATAACTTTCTGTTTTATTATTATTATAAATGGTTAACAGTTCTGGCAAAGCATCAATATCCGAGTGCATAAAACATAATAGGTACATATAACTTTCTATGTTCGTGCTATTATGTGGTGATACTTGGGCTGCATACATGATTTCCATTTTTCTGTGCAGTGTTACAAAATATGATCATGATGCATGACTTGCCCTATCCTATGAATGCATGCAGTAAAAATTTCATGTTCACTTACGTGCGGTTGCTTCATTCCGAAACACTCTTTGTAGTTGGTGGTTGTAAATATCATATTAATACCTAATAAAATAGTGAATTCAAATCATTGTTTTCCTGTTGTTTAGCTGTTTGCACGTTCTCTTTCTATTGTTTTGTTTAATGTGCCTGTTAAGTTACCTTCTGAAGCTGCTATTTGCTTGAGAAGACGGCAACTATCACGACAGCGAAATTATCAATTCCCCGTATGACCTTCCTCTTACCAAAAGATAGAGGAAAACATATATATCTTTTCAAACTTGCGAAACTAAATAATGTGACTTACAGTTGATACTGCTGATGTTAAAATACAGAAATCAAGAATATAAACATTACAGGAACAAGAGGGAGGCAATTTTGCTTTGTTTCTATCTTTAATCCTTTTTATTTTTCTCTCTTTCTTTTGTTTGGTGTTTGTTATTTATTTATATTTTTTCTCTGGGGCTTTGTATCATATGCACTTGGAATTGGTACTACAGTTGAGCTCTGTCGCGTGTGGATCCAATTACAATTCCAAACTTCTGTTTCTTTTCTTCGTCATGAATTTGCCTAAATGATCAAGTTATTGGATGCAATGAATCTAATAACTGACTCATATCACTTCATTTGGTTTCCAATTTGGTCACCTAGTCTAATTACGCCCCATTTCATGACATGGCAATCTATTCCTTACATCTAATCACATTTACACAAGTTCAGATGTGGGCACATTGGATGCTGGAATTAACACTAAAACTATTTGGTCACCTAGTCTAATTCCGCCCCATTTCATGACATGGCTTTCTATTCCTAACATCTATTCCCATTTACACAAGTTCAGATGTGGGCACATTGGAAGCTGGAATTAACCCTAAAACATTGTATATGACATTTCATCAGCTGTGCTGTATCTCCATCTCTCTCTCTCGTTATGATTAGACTAAATTAGTTTTTGACTTGTGCCTGACATGTGCATTGCATATTCTATTTTTTTCCTTTTATTTGGTCATCTAGTCTAATTCTGTCCCATTTGATGACACGGCCCTTTATTCATGACATCTAATCTCATTTACACGTTCAGAGGTGGGTATATAGGAAGCCAGAATTAACCCTAAAACATTATCATTTCATCAACTATCCCACATCTCCATCTCTCTCTCTCATTATGGTTAGACTAAGGTGGTTTTTTAACTTGGTGACTGACCTGTAGATTGCATATTCTTCAAAAATTTTCCTTTATTTGGTCACTTAGTCTAATTCCATCCCATTTGATGTATTGGCCATCTATGCCTAACGTCTATTCCCACTTACACAAGTTCAGGGGTGGGTACATTGGAAGCCAGAATTAACCGTAAAAAATTATATGTGACATTTCATCAACTGCCCCACACCTTTCTCTCTATATCGTCACTAAGTTGGTTTTTGACTAGTGCATTGCTTATTCTCCTCTTTTTTCCTTTATTTTTCTGGATGGGAAAGGGGTGAGGGGAGTATAAAACAATAGTATGTTCCTTCAACGAACTCTGCTTGTTTGAGTACATTTAATATTGGCCTGAAGATGGAACATTCTTTGTCAAAAAGTCAAAACAAGAATGTATAGCTGAGAACAATTTTATCATTCATGGAATCTAAATTTCCTAGTATCTTTTCAATATCGATGCAGCTTTTGTCTGAACTTGGTGCTTTTGTTCATATGTTTCCACACTGTAGTGCAGTTTTCTTTTAACACCCTTTCAGCTCTATCTCGATGGTGCGTATCTAACCGCAAAAAGGCCAAGCAAGTTGTCGAAACTTGGGAGAAACTATTTAAATCTGCACAACGGGATCAACAGATTTCTTTTTTATATTTGGCGAATGACATCCTGCAAAATAGCAGGCGCAAGGGAAGTGAATTTGTAAATGAATTCTGGAAGATCCTTCCGTCAGCTCTGAAGAGTGTTTACGATCTTGGCCATGAAAACTGCAGGAAGGTTGCTTCCAGACTGGTAAGTTCCTTGACAACTCACGGCTTGAGGCAATATGACAACCATCTTATACATAATTAATTGGAAACTGAGAAAGAAACAAGTGTGTGAACTCCTATATTTTATCGACTCTAAATTTTGTTTATATTTTACGTGTAGTTTTGTAATTATGATATGGAATGTTCTATTTCCAATATTTCGATAATGGATTTTGAACCCACCTCCCAATCCCCCAACCATTCCCAAAAATAAAAATAAAAATAAAAATTCTTGTTTCCAGGTTTGGTTCTAGTCCTATAATGTCTGAGATAAATTTTATATTGGAACGTGTATGGTTGGATGAACAGATAATTACAACATAACATTGTATCCTTTTTTTATTACCATTCTAATGAATGTGATGCTGTTTGCCTGGTTCTCTTTCACTTTTGATAAGACATGTTTTTCGACTTCAATTTTGCCAGTTTTAAGATTGTGTTAACTAATGTCTAGTCATTCTGTGGAAGTTCAGTTGAGAATGCAAGTTATCACAAATTATAATTTTTGGCTTGTTGATGCAAGATGAGTGTTCTTTTTCCGAAAACTTAATTCTAGCTGTTAGAGACAAGATTAATCTTATATGTTAAAAGTACTAAGCTTTTGGATTCTTGTGGATTGGAAATTCTAAAGAATAATCCTACTAGACTAATAAAGCCCTTTTTTGGTCTTTGCATCAATTATAGGTTGTATCTTACGGTTATTTCCTTATGATGTATGTATTTCCATAACTAATGCATCATTACAGTGTGTACCGGTTCATGTAGAACCAGTTGAAATACTACTTGGGCGCATTGCAGATATTGTCCTTTCCTTGTTTCGACGTGATGGTGGTTCTAGTTTGAATTATCTGTCTCCATTCAGTTCAGAGTATATGTGGAAATCCCACTTTTGATAGATCTTTATAAAATTTTCACACTGTAATTATTCTTCCTTTGGTATAAGAGCTTCCAGTATTACACGAAATGGGAGATTTGGCTGTTAGTTTTCATTGAGTTGTATGGATATTTCTTTCCTATTCCTATAATTGAATTGTATAACTTGTTCTCGTCTCCTGATGATTGCCATCTCTTGTTTTCCGTCCTTTCAATTTTGCTTTTTGGTGACTGGGAATGCTCTTTATAGGTTGATATATGGGAAGATAGAAAAGTTTTTGGATCCAGGGGCCAAAATCTTAAAAATGCAATCTTGGGCAAGACGACTCCTGTCACTGTCAGCAATGTTAAGAATTCAAATCCTATCAAGGTTGTGAAGAGAGATGGCAACTCATTAAGAATTGTAAGTATAATCCACAACTTTATGGATGAAAATTGTTCGAATCACAGTCATTTTGATGCAGATTATCTCCTTTTTTTTATATTTTAAATTTAGAAATTAGCTGTTGGGGGTATGCCAGAAAAAATCTTAACTGCATTCCAGCTGGTACACGATGAAGATGTCAATGAAGAAGCAGCCTTAAAGCAGTTTAGAACTGCAGTTTCTTGCATTCAAGAAATGGAGAAAGAGGTTGAAAATGTTCCTTCTCAAGGTATGACCTTATAGTCTCCTTTAGAATTTATCTCATAGGGGCTAACATAATGTCTTGATGGGATTTTTTCTCTTTCATTCCCCCCAATGCATATATTCAAAATAGTGGTAGCTTGTTCTTGTTTATCAATCTGGAAGTTCGATAGACATCCTCTAAATGTGCAGATGATTTTACATGCTTTTGAGCCCTTCGATATTGATATTTAACCAAAGTCCATTTTTTTCAGATCTGCAGGGTTCTGATTTGGTGGATAAGATACAGGAACAGGAGAACACACTTCAGCAGTGTGTTGGACAACTTGAAAATGCTGGAGCAATCAGAGTTGCACTGGTTTCCCAGCTTAAAAAGGCACTTGAGGATCAAGTATGGTTTTATTTTTGTAATTTTCATGTCTGCAATTATGACTCATAAACACTTTTCAAATTCTGATAAATTCTGGCTTTTCAGGAAACAAAGCTGGCACTGATACAGAGTGAGCTACATGTAAGGATCTCTGTTTTCTGTCTGGCACATATTATCAGAAAACCCATTGCAAATGCCTGCTGTTTAAATTGTCTTTTGGAATGGTTGAATATGTTGTCCAACTGTAGAAAATCTTTTGGCTTCTTTCCCCGTCTGTGCAGAATCCGTGCAACGGTTTCTGTGCAGTTTCTGTGCCACGCACAGCAACATATGCTTACCAAATAACTGTCCTTTTTACAGATTTTGTATTACGTTTTTAGTGTGGTGGGGCTAAACTGATAAATGTTTGCTTGAAGTACCGTCTTGTGTTATTCCTTAAAAATATTGAAATAGCTGTACATCAAGGGCTCTGGAGGGGCAGCTTTACTCAAAGCTGAGGTACTAGTAGCTGAACTTTAAGTTAAAATAGTTGCAATGTAGAAGGAAAATGGGACGAGTAAAGGAAGTGCACAAGCTTCTTTTTTCGTGTTTCTTCATATTGGTTGCACAATTATCTTTTTTGAAAAAGTTGCATTTGATTTCTAGTCTAGACTTCAATGGATACTTACCCTCCATAATTCTTTTTGGGCCCACTAGTTACCCTTTCATTCTTTCCTTTCTACTTTCTGTGCAAACCAAGCAAAAGAAAGTTATTGTGTTCCCCCTCAAAAACCAAATCAATCGATAAGTTACATGGATTAAGGTTTCTACTCGGGACAATATAAACTTGGAAGTAGGCTACTCAAATACTTCTTCACCATTCCATTCTAGCCAACTCTATAGCACGGACACTTAAACTAGGGTAGCGTGTCAATGTCCAACAAGGGTAGATATCGACACTCCTCGGACACTCTACCATAATCATTTTTCTTTTTTTTTTACTAGAAATATGATGTATTTTTAACTCAAAATTATTAGCAAATAATAAATAGGTACTCATATTTGAAGGATTTCAAAAAGAAAAATTAATAACAAATATAAAATTAGATTTATACTATATATAAATGAAATTTTTTATAGAATTTAATCAAACTGTAGGTGAGGTGTCGTGTCAATAATTTTTTTGAAAAATCACGTATTAATGTCGTGTCCGTGTCGGTGCATCATAGCTGGCCAACATTACATCTACTGAAAAAGGTTTAATGAAATGAAATGTTTTGCGACTATATCTGACTGTTGTTAATTTTTGTCTCCATCTCCCTATTCAAGATGTATTCTGACCATCTGCCTTTCTCTTAATTTATACTCGGTGCCCATTTTCTGCTTGGTGTACTTCATTTGTTATTTTATTCATTATTATATGATCACTCATTTATCATAATATCATTGTTTCTGCAATAGTGCTATGTCTTGATTGACATTTGGCCTGATAATGGTCCATGTCTGCACCATGAAGGATAGGTAGTCTAATAACCGTGTCTAGAGTTTCTGTTTTACTTGGTTATCTTTCCATCACACAGAATCCTTATCACACTTAACTATTTTCTCCACCCCGTTCTAATCCTTGAGATTACATATTCTTGGAGTCTCTCTTTCTATTAATAATTAAGCCTAAATGATGTAGAACTTGACAGAAAATAGAAAAAAGAGGAGAAAAGATGAGGGAAGAAGACAGAATAGAGAGAGAGAAGAAGAATATGAAGAATTTTTTTTGATATACTCAACAATAATGTTCTATGTGAATTGAAACCTTGGTTTACTTTAATAGAGCAAAGACGTTAAATACCCTTAATCTTGATTCTTCATTTTGTCATCTCCTATTTTGGATGAGGATGGGAGAGATTGGTCAAACCATGTTGATATATCACCTAGAGGACTTCTCACCCTAGTCTCTTAAAGAACTTCTAGTAACTAACTACTACTCAAAAGTAACAAAGTTCCAGTCACTCAATACTGAATTCTAATCTTAACCAATCTTTAATCTTATTTCTTCTGGGAATGACTTTTAATTTTCCATCATTTCTCTCTGAATGAAAAGAACTCGACTCGAGTGAGTTAAACTCCAAATGGACGTCTAGCAATTTCAGGTCAAGATGTTGAGAATCTTCCTCTGTGATCCATTTATCAAGGAAATTCTAATATTGTTTTTGGCTTATTCTAAAACCTCTAATTTCTAAGAACTCCATGCTTCTAACTTATGATTTATCCTCCTCCTATTAGTCTTATAAACTAAAACTGTCATCAATGCTTAACACTGCGGACCTCGTCCTGCATCCATGTCTGAAGCAAAAAGATGTGGACTCTGTGCGGCACCTTGATGCAATCATGTAGTAGAGAGAGTTTATACTACCATTGCCACTGGATCTCTTACATGTGAATACTCCATGTCTCCATTACCCTCAATAATATTGATATATCTAATAAATACTCCTTTTTTATAGCACCTGGGCAGGATTTCTTTGGGCACCTTTTGTTTTTTTTTGTTGAAGAAAATCCAACTTAAAGTAGCAATTGTAACTTGTTTTAGTTCTGAGTAGCATTAGAGATCTCAAGTCAGGTTCCAGGATGCCTAACTTGTGCACATATCTGGGAACTAGCCTCAAATAGTTGAATTGGCATCTTCAAAGCAAGTGCCTACCAAATTCAAGGACTAAAAACTGTGGATGCACAACTTCATGAGGGAAATGTCCGTTAATTATTTGGAAGAAGCACTTATCTGTTTAAAAGCAAAAAGTTTAATTATTGGCAAAGAGCGCAACTTACTTCAGATTTTTGGCCTGTAAATGGATAAATTTGCTATGAGATAAAAATTAGTTGATCACACAATATATAGTGCAATGTAAATGGAGATCATTTCTTCCAAAACATGTGATATCTATGGGTCTGTACGATGCTGTATAGCATGCCAATGAGATTCTTTCTTGTTCAATCAATACTTTTACCAACTTTCTTCTTGTAATTTATGTTTGATTGTAAACGTACCTGGTTACTTCCACTTTATCTATATACTTGCGTAAAAATTTAATTAACGTTTTTAGTTCACACTAAACCGATGCACTCACTCTTATCACACCGATATCTTATAAAGAATGTAAACTATAAGAATGTGCTGTTTCTTTTTCCAATATAATAGTGGTATTTTTATTTCTATAGTATATCAATACTTGAGCCTTTTTTGTTAATAGATGGTTAATGAGTTTTTATGCTGATCGAGAAAGTTGAGATGGTATTACACAGAACCAATGCTTAAACTGTACTTTTTAGGCACAGCCAGAGAGACGAAGCAAGTTAAAATTTACTCTTTTAAGGTTCTTCTTCAAATATTGCTTCCACTCGTGGTTTTGTAAGCTGTTATCCATTATCTTCTTCAAAAACGACTGAGGTTTATCGGGGTTGGATATTCTGTCCCCTTTAGTTTATGTACTCTGTAAACCCTTGTTTTTGAAAGAACTCTGCAGTATACACCTTGTACCCTTGATTGAACTTTATGTTGTTTATGGGACAACATTAATAGTTGAAATCAGTCACGGTCCTATGATATGTTCTATTATATTTCATTCCTTGTGAAGTTTCTACTTGGTTCATAATTGCTTTAACTTGTTGAAGAACTATCTTATGTTCCACAATTTTCTGCCATTGACAATTTATTTGCGAAGCAGGTTGCTCAGGTTCTAATTGAGCGAGCATCGAATATGAGGCAGCGGCTGGTCCCCGGTTTTTCAGTACCCACTCCTGTAAACCAACTTATGGAAGCCAACGCTCCGAGGATGGTTGAACCGAAATTCCCGGCTACCCAGTCGACAAACAATCCGCCAGCGCCTCCACCACCTACTCATCCTTTGACACCGTTTTCGACCTCTAGTCTCAGTGAAGAGGAGAGCAAGAGGGCAACAGTAGCTGCTGTTGCTGCAAAACTTGCTGCTTCAACATCCTCTGCGCAGATGTTAACTTCAGTTCTCTCATCCCTTGTAGCTGAAGAGGCTGCTTCAATGAGCAGTGGCTTGAAATCTGCCGGGTTTCCGAGTTTGCCTATTTTACCTCCCGAGAAAAGGCAGAAGCTAGATAAATCTACTCCTTTCTCTGGCATGGACAATTCCGACGCTGGTAATTCCGCGTATTTTTCTACTACACAGCAAGCAATGGCTAATATGCCACCAAACAGCATGCAATCTGTAGCTCAAACTAACCGAATGCAAGCTCCATTCCTGCCACCTCTTCCACCGCCGCCACCACTCGCACCTCCATCTAATTCTCCTGCAAGTCAATTGGTCCAATCGGCAATGGTGGGGCCACCCTACGGGTATGGTCCTGGAAACTTGTTACCTCCATCTTTGTCTTCAAACATTGCTATGGGCTTGGCCAGGCCTGGCCATCCTCAGCAAGCGCAGCCACAGCAACCTCAGCAGCAGCAGCAGCAGCCACCGCCTCCAAATGGTGGGTACTATAGGCCTCCAGGTATTGGATTCTATGGGCAGAGTCATCAGCCATCAACACCACCCGTGCCTAGACAGTGAGGTTCTTTTGGAAGATTCTGTACCTGTGTCAGTTTTGTACATTAAAGTACATGTTTGGTACGTAATAGTGGACAATGTCCCTACCAGACATGCTATAATAGGATAATTATCTTTGGCATGAGAAACTTTTTACATTACCTTTGTAATATACTCTTTTCACCTATATACTTCTCCAATCCTCCCATCCACACCTTGTTTGACTATATGATTGGGTCCTCTGCACCCAACACATTTAGGGAATTTGAAATTATCATACTTGACACTCTCTCTCTCTCTCTCTCTCTCTCTCGCATGGCTAATGTCGTTTGGTTAGCTTTTAATGAAGTAGGATATGTAAATTAAGATAATGTTGTGTCTGCATGTAGTTATTTAAATTCATTTTGTGAAAGGAGTTTCGTATCCAACTACTGTTATTTAACCTGCTAGCTCTAAGATGCAACTTGGTCCAGATTGTTTGAATCACAAAGGAGTTTGGTACGTTGGACTGGATAGAGCTGGACGTGATTATGATAAAGCTGTGTGCCGAATGATGGGTTGTTTTGTAAAACAGTTGCACGTCCATTGGTGGAGAACAACTTTTTAACTTGTATTGATCAAAACTCATACAACGTTTTCTTCTATGTAAAGATGTACAGGTAGCAAACAACTGGAGGAACAAATAATCTAATCAAGAGACAATTTGGTTTTCTTAAGAAGAAATTTGTTCTTCAATAGGTTTTCCTATTTTAATATATTTTACTGGTATTGCATCAATATTACTAGAACATTGTTTGTTCACTTCAAATTCTCGTCAGTTTCCTTGATTAAAGAAGTATCTGTTTACCTATAAAAATCGAATCACTAACTGTTACCACTCCGATAGTCAAGTTAGAAATTATACAAGCGAAGTACTAAGAAGAAAATATTTCGAGTGTTTGTTTTGCCTCTCAATGGAATGAGATGGTCTTGGGGGTATATGTAGAGAAACGGAGTATGGATAATTAAGATGTCATATCACACGTCGATGTTCATTGCCACGCTACAAACAATTTGATTTGGCTCCGAAAAATGATTGTCGGTTGCTTAGTCAGCTCGCTCGGGACATTTTCTTGCTGAATATACGCTCCATAAAATTATTGGTGCAAGTTTGCCTAGGAACATATTATTTAGAAGCTGGAAGCTGTTCGTACTGAGTAATGTTTGAAAAAGTCGTTATCTAATTAAAAGAAATGAAATGAGAAAATTATTTAAAGTTTGAACACATTGTACAGATCGTCATTACATATTGAGAGCAACGAATTTCTTTCCTTGCATGACCATTTTATTGGCATGATACAGATTTTTCCAGCCAAAAAGAAAATTTAATTTACATATTAATAATATGTCTAGATTTTCTAGCCAAAAGAATCAAATTAAAGCTAGATGATCAAACATTATTTGAGTTTACTTGCAATTTGCATGGCACGTAACATTCATATATGTGATAAGCATCTCATCTGAAAACTTAAATTATTAAAAAAGATTTATATTTCTGATACCAAATTGGCATGACTTATCTCGGATCACCTTTAGCGACTCGAAATATGACAACTGTGGATGATAGATACACTAGACCCATGACCAAGATCGATTTTGATATATAACAAATTGCGTATAATGTAATCTAAATGATGATAAGACTTGATTTCAGATCTTCTCATCCGTTTTATCCTCGTACAATATTAATCATCTCATCTAAAAGTTTAAATACTTTTAAAAGAATAGCTAAAACATTTTTTTTGCTATGTTAACTAAGCCTAAAATATATTTCGTTCAATAATTAAAAATTAAAAATTGTAAATTTCGAAATTTTAAGGTCAAATTATCAATATTACGACTCATCATATTTTCATAATAGACTTAGTACATATACAAACCACTTAATTTGTTTTTAAGGAAACAAGGAAAACTTGTTTATTAAATTTTGTTCCGACATATATAACTTTTCATTGAAACCTAAAATAGAGGCCGGCCTTATATGATTCGTAGGAATTCTATATAAATCTCTGGCATTTTGCTTGAATATTGCTTCAACTCAAAACTTCTAATCATGGCTAAGATTACACTGCCAATATTCTTTGCAATTTTCATTGGTTTTGCACTTTTGTGTTACCTTTCCAATCCTCTCTCTAATGACGATCCTAAGCAGCCCGATGATGATGATCATCCCTTCTCTAATGAAGACCCTAACCAGCCAGATGATCGTCATCCCCTCACGAGCACAGATTTCTCGGGACGAAAACTTGAGGGCTATGGGGGATTAGTGCCTGGGATTGGTTCAGCTCAGAAAAAAGTTAGAAGATTGCAGGACTGTATTTGTAGGTGCACTTGTAGTTGTTCGGCCAGAGATTGCGGGTTTTGCTGCGGCCAGCTGAAAAATGGAAAAAGAGACTGATTGTTGGCACGTTTGGAATGGAGGATTGCATAGTTGTGAACATTATTAAAGAAGAAAAATAAGTCTGAATCTTGTTGGACCATAGAATTATGTCCTGTACTGTGTCTTAAACATGCACTTAATTTCTGATTTTCAAATTTCTGCTGCATTGCAGATATATGAAATGCTGTGCTTTCCAATTTACATGTGTTTTTTGAGAAAAAGTTTGTCTTCAAAATGCATATATCAAGGTGTATTGATATATGATCAGTTCCTGTGTAATGTAAGATCTATAATATCAATAATGGAAAGTACATAATTTTTATGACTGTTTTTTTAAACCTCATTTTCCTTCCTAATATTGTTGATGATATGAAATTCACGTCAGATAAGTTAAGGGTTTATCTTGATTTGGTCAAAAGAGCCCAATACCCTATCGAAGAGGCTAGGAGTCGGACTATAAAAACATCATCATGACGTGATAAATAAAGTGTTTCATCTAAACTGTAGCACGGCCAAAATCAACTAATTAGGAAGATGATATGATGGCTTAGAACACAGGCATAAGTGCCATCATCATGCTTAGAACAAAATAGTGGGAACTAATCTTGATTAAACCGAAATTCCAAGGATCATTTTGCCGAATTTAGAACTCCCAGAGACCGAATTACACAAAACAACTACTGTAGAGAAAAGTTTTCAGCAAACAGAAACTACAAGCACCAATTTGAAGCACTGAAACGATGCATTTTGGAAACTCGGGCTGACTCAAACCAATTTTATTCTAGTACGTAACTTTCTCATCACGGCAGTTAAAAAACATTTTTTCCATGTTAATTAATTAGAATATCTTTTGCGATATAGTTAAAATTTAAAATTGTTAATTTTGAAATTTTTAAGGTCAAATCATAAAAATTACGACTCATCCTATTTTCATAAAAAACCTAATGTACAATATTTAAACTATAAAATTTGTCTTAAAGCTTAAAAGGTTACAAAAGAGGAAATTTTGTTGATATAAATTTTGTCCACCATCCATATGCGTGTAGTGCTGCTCACAGAAGAAAGGATTAAGATTGTTCTATTATGACATGTTTGACCATGCTATAATCGGATAGTACGTGGAAGAAAAATAAACTAAAATGCCTCTTAATTTCAATTACATTTCATATATTTAACTTCAATTACATTTCAAATATATGAAATGCTATGCTTTAATTTCCCTATTTATGTTTGTACTTCGATTCCCCGCATGATATCTTGTGCGGTGTCGAAGAAAAATAAATTACACCATTGCAGTCTGTTTCGTGTGAAAAGTTTGTCCTCGATGGCGAACTCTGGTTTTGCTTTGTTAAAAATCAGATTGTTAGTATATTTTAATAAAATTTGGTGAAATGTGTGATTAAAAACTTGATAAAAGTTGTTAATCTCATGAAATGTGTAGTTAAAATTACATGTTGGAAAAGAAGGCAACCAAGTTTTCCATTTTTGACATGGGACATATCTCCAAGCCTCAATCACCAGAGAAATGGTGTGATCCTTTGGGGGTAGATTCATCAAGTCTGCAAATTATTCAAGAAAGGCCTGATTATTGAGTCAAATCTACTGAAATCTTCTTTATGTGGCTCGAAGCGAACGTGATAGACGGAAAACACAACATTGCATAGCCATTGTCCAAAAGAGAATGAACACGGCTATGCAGCAAGCCTTTTAAGGGAAGTAGCCTGTGAATAATTTTGACAGTCCAACTGTATCATGTTCATCTCTGTAATGTTACTTGCAATTCAAAACATTGCATCTNTCTCTTCTTGCTTATGTTTGAGCATCAAAATTAGAGAGTTTAGGAACTGGAAGTCATAACTAGGTGAGCAAGATTTACTGATCTGAATTTTATCATCAACAAATTTGTGTCGTTTGTCAGAAACTTGAGCAAAGTACACCACAAAGTTCCCTGCTTTAGTTTAGAAATACTTTTAAATCAAAGGAAATAAAATGAGCAAGGAGAAATCAGGTATTAGCTGCAACACTGAAGAACGAGAATCAGATAGTAGCAGTGTTTAAATAAATACACGAGTAAATTCGGTAGCGAAAACCATTCGGAAGATGGTTGAAGATCTAAAGGTAATAATGACAGAACATGCTGCATTGTGCACAAAGATGCGGAGCTTGGAAGGTAGATATAAGGGAAAAGGTAAACTTGCAGATAATACACAATTCTTAACCTCGTCAATTACATCTATTGAACCTAAAATTGTTATTTTAGATGTTGAGGATGAGGTAGTCGTGGTCCAGGCATTAATAGCAAGTGAATATTTTCATCGTGTACTCTAGGACAATGAATGTATAAAAAACATGCTATACAATGAAACATTCGATCGGATAAAAAAATAACCCTAGATTCCTGTATTAGTTCATTACTGCTTCAAAAGATAAGGCCTAGTCCTTCGTGGACATGGCACTCTGTTAGTGAAGATAGGAAATGACTCCAGGGCTATCAAGGATATATGAATCTTGACATCATCAAGGGTAAATCTACATACGACAGAATCATTGGACAACCTACCTTAAGGTAGGCAAACATGAGCACCAATCTCCATCATTCACATGTGAGATATTCAACCTATAAAAAAGTGTTGGCCAATCAGAAATGAAAAATACGAGTCACTAAAAAGCGAGATGGATAAGCTATTGGAGAATCACTTTATTCATGAAGCTCACTATCATGTTTTGGTATGCAATCCAATTTTAGTACTGTGGAGCAAAATTACAACATTAATGGATTTTTCGGGCTCAGTTTACCAACCAAATCGACACCCAATCAATTGACTCAAAACCTTCAAACTATTTCTCTCTTCGGTTACTTTCAATTGTACCCACTTATGACACAAAGGAAAGGTGTTTTGCAGCCCCAAAGGCAGAGTCACAAAGGCTGAAGAACAATGAAAAGATGAACGAGACAAACTACAAGCGGAAGCATAAAACACAAAGAGAAAGCAACCGTTTCTCTCTCTCAAACAAAAGGGCGAAACACACTTTTTATGACAAAGCCGTGAAGGAGCAATATATATAGGATCACTTAGGGTACAGTAATGGGCCAGCCCAATAAGAAGGTGATAAGTGGGCCAAATAAGTCATCCACTAAGTGAGGAACTGGGCTATGAGCAACTCTAATTAATTAGATTGCTTCCAATGGCCCCAAATAGTTTTAGGGTCGGGTCATCAATCTTAGGTGTCGATACAACACTTATCCAACATCGATTTTACATAATCGCCCAGGATTTATTGGGTATCAAAACCCAACAGAAGAAAAAGAGGCAGCAATTTTCTTTTTCGACACTCTTAATTTTCGACATTGTTGAGCCGTGCAACAACGAACACACATCAAGGCTGAAAACCCTGCTCATTTTAACATCGACACTATATTATCAACTCTATATATTCAGAACTTAAGCAGAGAATTTTAATTCTCTCAGTAATCCGTCAATTCGTTTGTTTCTTGTGCAGATATGATAAAATATCATGTTACATGTCTCTTCAAGGTTCAAGAC
The DNA here is from genome assembly GCA_903798255.1 of Fraxinus quadrangulata. Lineage (NCBI taxonomy): Eukaryota > Viridiplantae > Streptophyta > Magnoliopsida > Lamiales > Oleaceae > Fraxinus > Fraxinus quadrangulata. Next base: position 40,855 of record CAIGRB010034848.1, on the reverse strand, counting down.
TCTGGACGAAGCAAATAAATCGAACTATCCAGCACTTATAATCACCAAGCATACATTTGTGGGTCACTTAAGTGAACCTTAAAATACAAAGGAGCCGTAATGGTACAATCAGAGCTCTTAATATATTCAACGAGAAAGACCTGACAGCGTTATACCTAACCACGGCTGACCATGGTAGAAACCCGGGTCATTACGGCTATCGATTCTAACGGCCGACCATCATGTAAACCAGGTCACAGTGAGAGATTCTAGACGGCCAATCACGGTAGAAAACTAGGTTATTACAACTATTAAAATTCTCCAAGATCGACTGCGATATTAATCGGGTCACAAAGGCCGCAAAAACTTGCAAGTTCGGTTGGGGCCACAAAAAATTTGGCAAAGTCAACATTGGTATCAATTTGGTCACAACGATCACAAAATTTTTGACAAGGCCGACCTCGGCAATTACCAGGTCACAAGGCCTGGTGATCACGTTATCTACCTAATTAGTTTCACTAGATAATTATAAAAATAAAAAATAAACACAAACACAGAATTCATAAACTTGAGCCATGCCAGAAAACATCCCTTTGTCAAGTACAAAGATTCTTGTTTGAGATTGATACGCTTGAAATAAGCTTCCAAATCATTGTACCCAGTTTCCAGTATGTAAACACCCAACCTCATGGATCAACTGAAAGGCTTGAAATTGTTACCACATTCTTCAGAAATCCAATATGCCAAATCAAAAACAGACAAAATCTGCCAAAAGTGAATTTTTTTCTAGATTTCTTAATTCTTACTTCAGCTTGACATGACATGAATTAAGCAAAACTCAAATGTGAACTTGATTTGAATGTAAGAGTCAAAACTCTTTCCGTTCTTGCATCTCAAGCGTGTCCGTTTTTATGATTCGGCTCTTCAGAAGATTTCAGGTAAAATTTTTGGAGGCGCTCTGAAGCTATCTTGACCTGCAGGATGATCAAGAATCAAAACAAAGTCGTCAAATACTCCACTACTAAATTGGAAACATTTTGAACTTTCTTGTAGTTTTAGACAATTTTTTTATCTTATTCTGGCAAATTTACCTGTTCATCCCAATCTGTTTTCCATGCCATGTAGCCAAGTGCAAGCGTCTGAGTGAAAACTCCAAGGTTCATTCCGATCCATATACCCTGTGAAACGAGTATCAATTTAAGAATTAAGCACATAGACTAGAGGCGTGCGACGTCCATATCAATTGCATATATTCGCGTTCATATGTCATAGAAACTTAATTAAAAAAGGTAAGGTTATTTTTTTTTTGGTTCAAATTGTCTCTAGGATGGAGTATTTGTCTCTAAGGGGTTAGTTACAAGAGAACAAAAAGTATCCTACAATCTTTACATGCATGAAGGATGAACTCCAAGGTTCATATGGGTTTGATGACATGTTCACTATCCGATATTGAAGGAGCGTGTCATCCAATCTCGGATAAAGGAGGGTTGTGGTAGGTTGACAGTAAAATTTTGTCTGACATGAATCCTAATGAACACAACTACCAGTAGCGACATAATAGACGTGCTTGTAAGTTTGATCATTAATGAAGGTACTCTTTGCAGTTAGTCAAGTAGATAATTTCAGTGTTACCTTCACTTGAAGATGAGCCACATATCCAAGTAAAGCTCCAATTGGTATTCCGATCACATAGAAGCAACAAAGGTTGATAATTGCAACTGTGCCTTGCAAACCCGCTCCTACTGCCACCCCTGTTACCAAAATTTTCAGAGTCAACGTCAAATGTAAAATAAAACATATATAAACTAATTATGGTTGGTACACAAACTTGCTTAGATCTTAAGTATGATCCCAGAAAATAACATGTTATGATAGATTCAAATATGGAGTTGTAGACCAAAATTAATATGGCCTACTGTGGTAGCACCGGATTTTTGGTTTGATTTAGCGATGGATAAAACAAAGTGGGGAAAAAATTCCCAAGTTAATTGGGCATGAGGCTTTAGTTTCGACTTTTTTGTAAAATATATGGACTACCCGACGTGTTGAACCTTCTAAGCTTATACCATGTTGCATGGTATAAGCACCTCATCCAAAGCTTAAATTTAGTACTTAACACAAAGTATAGGTATGCATGACACATTAAGATCAAGTGCAGGAAAGAAATGAAACCACGGAGTATGTAACTACGTACCTGAGAGTACTGGATATATGCTATTGAGCAACACAGAGATTGCAAGTAGAAGCGAAAGATCTGACACGGTCTTTGCAACTTCCACATCGTTTGTAAATAAGTATCCAAGTTTGTTTCCAAAGACCAAGCAAATAATAGTAAAGAATACACCAATCACTACCGAAGTGGTTATTAGGACTTTAATAGAAAGTTTTGTAGCTTTAGCATCTCCTCTCCCGAGCTCGTTTGCAATTCGCACGCATGCAGCACCAAGGAAGCCGAGGCAAATCATGAATTCCCATCCATTGATGTTAAGGCTGGAAAATTCAGCTTGATTAATAGGTCATAGTGCAGAAAAAACTAATGGCTTGTTTGGTAGTTGGTACAGTATAGTGCAGTGGACACTATTAAGGAAAAAAGGTAATTAATTCTTGTCTCGTCTAGTATTGTGCACCAAACATGCACTAACAAGCTTGTATCACGCACTCACCAAATAGAAAAGGCAGATATAGCAACCTCTGCATTACTCATGTATCCGGCCAATAAGACTAGAACAGAATTGTACCATAACTCCAAGCTACAAAGCAAGCCAAGAGCAGAAATAAGTAAAATTAATAGCAAATCACTCATGATAGACTTCATGCTTGAGAATATACAATATGATATGCAAATGTCAAAATGAATGAAAATAATTTTAACACAGCTAAAAATCAATTTAAAGAGAACAAGTTAGAAATTCACTGAGATCATATAAAAAAATGAATGTTATGTTTTCCAACAAAATAATGTATAACTGCAAACTTGCTCTACCTGTGCAGTGCAATCATTCTTGAAAATCATTTTCGGGTTCATTTAGTTTTTTAATCTTAGTATTGATTTGTGCAAATATATAATAAAATGTAATCTTTGACGTATGTAGTTGATAACAAGGGAGATATTTACCAAACCATAACGCCAGAGGATATTGAGAGCTTTATTACAGGCAATATATCCTTGAAAGCCGCCGTGCTGAATCCTGACCATGTGTGAGGGCACCATCCACCAAATATGTAGGCAAATTCTCCAAACACGACAAACCAGGACGATATGCATAGCGCACCCATTGCCCCATCAACTCCCCATTTCAAATGGTTGACGAATAGCCAGGACAAGGGAACGTGTATTAAAAGTTGCAGAATGGATAGCCAGGCAACAATACCGTTCTTTTGCTGAGCTTGTAGATACATCTGCATTGTCAACGTAAAAACAAAATTGTAGACCATTGGAATAAACCACCACGAGATGTATCCTGCTGATCTGGCAATGCCTTCTTCCTCACCGAGTAGTCTAAAGAGGGGCGTCCCGAAGATGAAAATAGGGAGCAAGATAGTCAAAGTTATGAAATCGACAATCCATGATCTTTGCAAATAAATGCCCATCATATGGTACTGTCGTGCTCCATACGCTTGTCCACAGAGTGTTTCAGTTGCACTCGACATGCCTATCTGCAACATAGAAATTTATAACATTGTAACATCTGATACAAAATCTACGCATAGTCCAAATCCAAATGCCAAACTTGCGCTAAATAAAAGTGGTCGAGAGTCTTTCCATCTTCCAATGTGGGAATGGAGAGTACTTTCCATTTTCCCTCCATTTTACAAGTTCAATATGTCCACATTCGGATTTAATTTCTCATTCATCCAGATATCTCTTTTGTAATTCTTTCTATTTGATTTCTAATTGTATTTGTTTTATCAGTGGAGCACTTTTTTTTTACTGTGAATGAAGAATTTGTCCAATCTGGAAATGCAATTTGACTAAATTTTCCCAACCTGGAGATGCGATTTGAATGAATGGTTCATGAATAATCTGATTGCTGATTATGGATCTCTTTCTTTTTTAGTTTCGCTCGATTCATATACTTCTACTTCTCTTGATCAAAATAAGAGAATTAGAATTGTTTTGAGAAGCCAAATATACCACGAATATCTTCTCGTAGTGGAGAACGCATATGGCCTCAGAAATACAAAATCAAATAATAAGGCCCGCTAAAATATTATGTCAAAGCTGGCCTAGCAATGTAAACTAAACCATTTTTCCAACATAATTTGCATCTGGATCTTTATTGAAATGGCAGATTCTTTATACCTCGTAAATTTTGCAAGACTTGCAAGTACACAAACAATAAATGGAAGGATATAGAGCAAAAGTTACCAGTATTCCATTGATAAATCGCACGCTAAGAGTTTGAACGAGGGCATAACCAGCAAGATCTAATGAATTTATGTGTCCAATAAATGATTGTGTCACTATTATGGCTCCGAATGAAGCCACTCGAGCTATAATTCCAGGCAACGCTACCCTCCATATCTTCTTGGATTCGTCATAAACCTTTCCTTTCAAATCGCTCACCTCTTTTCCTTCCGAACCAAGCAGTCTCTCTTGAATGCCATCAGCCATGGCTCTGCAAAGAAGAGAAACAGAAATCTCACCAAACAAAATTATTCAACAATCCAAAATAGCCTATTGTGTGATATCACAAGGAATAAGGATGTACATTTTCTACCACATGCTAAAGTGATAACTTACATCAAATGCCTCGATTTAAAGTCGTAAACAATATAAGATTTATCGTGCAGGGAGTAAAGTACCCTGTTTTCTGCATAAACGCATCATCAAACGGACTTCATTTATGCAAACCATTTCAGTGCTTGATACTAAATTCAAATTATAGAGTTCATTAAACATCAGTTCAGTTTTTAATAATGATGCCTCGTCATTATTTTCTTCCTGATTTAGCATATGTTTGACAAGAAAACGTTTTTGTTCAAATCACTTTTACAAGTTATATACACTTCTCGACCACTCATTTCTATCCGTTCATAAACACATTTCCAAACATATGCTTAGTTTCATTACTGGTAGAGCTCTAGATTGTTAACAGAGAGAATTTTCTACATAAAAGAGATACCTGTCAAGGTATCACAGCCAATCCAGTCTAAACCGATTAATCTCAACTTGATTATACATAGAATAGTAAACATCTTTCTACATTCTTTGGTTGCACAGAAAAATCTTTAAAAGAATTTTTATTCATCAGCCCCGAAGTCCAGATTTAAAGAAACAACAGAAATATTGAGTCGGTTCCCCGTGACATTAAATCTAGCATTGGCTACACAAAACATTTTTCATCACTCTGTTCAAGTTAAATTTTAGATATACGCAAAGATTCAAATTTTAGGAAAAAGGATGAACATTTAAGGCCAGGGTGAGTCTCAGTTGACATTTCAACATTTATTATCAAATCTTTTATCATATTTCTGGCTTGGAATTCGGATCTGGTGCATTCCCCATTGCACTTCCACTTAGAAAATAAAAAAGAAGGGCCCATCGTAGATAGATTTGATTGATTAATGAACAAATTAGAGTATACGTGGTATTAAATGACTAGACAGTAAAGTGAACCATCAAAGAAATCCTAAAGATCATGACTTTTTTTCAACAACAGCAATGATGCCCTTATCCAAGGGTTAATCACTTAATTCTTTAGACACAGCAAAAATGCAGCCTTTTTCAAGTGGACAAGTAAAAAGGATTTAAAAAACATGAAATTATTTCCTTAAAAGCTGCAGCTTTACTAGTAGACCCCAACACATTATTCATGAACTGTCTGGAATACTGCGTTTACTGTTTGAAAGACTTTTTGGGCCTAAAATACATTTCACTTCATCATTAGTGTTTTTCTTTCAAGATTCTCTGAGCCCAATTTTTATCTTGGCTGTGCAAAAATTATTCAACAAACTCATAAAAAAAATACAAAATTAAGTGGCAGCTAAAAATACCAGAAAATCTACCAAATTCTGCACTAAAGACTAAAAGGTCCAAGATTTGGTCAAGTCTTTCATCTGGTAATAGAAAGTTGAAACCAACCAGTTAGTTGAGCTTACAGTACCTTGCAGTACTGAGAGAGGCAGAAGGAAAATATTTGAAGAAAATGGACTGTCCAGCAGTACTTCTTGTTCAAACTTACTGCTGCTATTTTCCAAAGTTTTCGCGTATTTTTGCCAAATTTCTGTGCAGGCTACATGATTTTCATAAATGAACGTGAACGAGATTTGAACTCATGCTTCCCATCTAAAAGCTTAAATTGCACAAGAATGAACAAACTTATTTCGAATTTGTCTGTATGAGATCAATAAATAAACCGAAACAAACACACTTGAAGTCTTGAATCAATGAAATCAAAAGCATATAAAAAACATAAAACCATGGTATCAGTAGAACATCACAGGAAAATTTAGCAGACAACATATAGATACAAATATTAGATTATAGAGACATACAGAAGTAACTTGAGCTTTCTTGACTGTCTTTCGAGTTTCTAGACAAGAATTGCTTTAATCCTCAATAGTCGAACTAAACTGTGTCTGCACATGTGAACAAACCACAGAATCACACACTTTGCGGAGAGAGATTTTGACATACAGAAATATTTAAAACATAGTGGTTTTATTGAAGGGTAGTGTCGTGGGGACTCATTAAGGCACGAATATAAAATTGTATTTAATTCAAAAAATAAATACTTAAATAATTATAAGTCATGAGGCATTGATGACTTAGTTGGAACGCATATCTAAAAGGACAGCCGGAAAATAAATTAGTTTATAGGTTACCACCTACTAGTTTTTTCATAAAAAAATAGTCTTCTATTTTTTTTTCTAAAAATGTAAAAACTTTGTCTATAATTTATTACTCATTAGCACATATTCTTTTATAACGTTACGAGAAGCGGTAAAGAATAATCTAAACCTCGAATTTTGAAAATAGAGATTGCCCTACTATTTTTTGAACTGATAGAGAAAGTGTACTCAAAATACGAAGAAAATAAGAGAAATAAAGGGTATTTCAGATTCGCCATTTTATTTAGAGACTTCTACATCGACAATAAACCTAGTTTTATATATTAACAAAGATAACTTCCTAATATTCTTTTGCTTGCATAAGTTCTATTTTTCTTAGTATTCTTTTTCAATTATATTTTTAACACGACAAATCTATAAGGATTACTATAAATTGAATGTGTCCATTATGCCCAAAAAACTCCAATAATTCGAGAAAGAAATCTCCATTTTCCTATAAAAGAATTCGTATTAAGATATTTACGATCGCATTATAAATGGAGAACTGTAAAAACAAACAAGATATGAATTAATTCAACTTTATAAAATTGTCTTGTATTTTGAACTTGGAAACACGCTTTTAATTAATGTACTGGGTTGGTACAATTCCTTTTGGCACCTTTACCTAACAAATTTTGACTGTTAGAAGTTTTAGAGATAGAGAGAGGGAGAGGGAGAGTACATTTCAGCATTTTTGTAAGTATGAAATATTATAAGAAAATCATGATTTAGAACATTGTATAATTTGGCCTGTGAGTAGCTATAAAAAACCTCTTTTATACAACTTAGCAGTTAGCCCATGTTTTGATGTCCATTTTTTTCCTAAAAACAATTTTATAAATAGCGATTTTTACGAGAATGTGTGGTTAAAAAGTAAAAAAAAAAAAATTTGAGTTTACGTGTAGAATATTTCATCGCGTGAACGTGCCATGAAAAATAAGTATATAGAAAAACAGTTTTCAAATAATGATCGTATTATTTACTGATGGGTACTTATTATCATGAAAAATTTTATCCATTTGATGTTTTCATTGTCATTGGCAAAAATAAAAAATTCCCACCCCAACATGCAAAGGGGGGGAAAAAGGTGTGGGTAGGTGGAATGAGGGACGTTTGGTTTATAAGGTGAGAAGAAGCGCAGATGGAATTTGTTAGGTAACGGATCCATTGGCTGCTGTGTTTAATATTAAAATTGGAGAGATGCTACTCAAACAAGGGCTATGGACAGGTTTTAAACATAGCACAGCATTGATTTGAATCGTACTGGGACCGGATTCTTCTGGATTTTGAAGGACCCCCCTCAAAATAAAATATTAACCAAAAAATAGGCATTGTTTGTGACTCATTATTGTTTTGAAAATTGAGTAATGAATAGTATTTTTTAAAGAATGTGTGATTGAAATATAAAATAACTTTATTGATTTGCGTGTAGAATATTTTATTGGGTGAATATGTGATGGAGAATCTTACTGTGATAAATAATATTTTGAAAAAATGATAGACAAACAGAGGCTAAATAAAATTTTGGTATTAGTGGTCCCTAACGATTTGGAAAGAATTAAAAAAAATATATGTGGGTCATGCCTTCGTCTAGTTCTACCTTTCGTTTTTTAACTGTTACAGTGCATTTGGTTTGTTATTTTCAATTTTACTAAAAAGGGGTTTAATATGATATTTCTGAGAATGTATTTTTAAAAACAAGTAATAAAATAAAACTCAGAATACATGTTTGAAGTCTTAAGTATTTTCAGTGAAAATTTTAAAAACACTCAAAACATGAAAAAGAAGCGTTCAAATAAAATTTTGTTTAAATAAGATTTTGAAAAATAAAAATATAAAATTATAACAATTAAAATTTAAAAATAAAATCAAGAAAACAAATTTAAAATTTAATATTAAAACATAAAATTATAAAAACTTCTAAAAAATATAAATAGTTCAAGCTCAAATTCTAAAAATATATTAAGTGAATACATATAAAAAAATTATGAGTCCACTCCATTAATTTTTATTTTTATTTCATATATTTTAAATTCAATTTATTATTTATTATTTTACTTTAATAGCGAGAAAAAATATTGTAAAATTCACAAACTTTAAAATGTAATATTACATGATAATATATTAACATAAAATTGTTCTATTTTTACTAAATAGTCAAATTTCATTGAATAAAGTGTCATAAAATAAATTTTCTAAATTTCAAATCAAATGCGTTTTATAATTTTCTGTTTTGAGAAGTAAATTTTCAAAATAACAAATCAAACACGTTTTTAGAAGTCTTAAAACAGAAAATTAAAAATGAATTCAAAACTCAAAAATGTTCGGTAATCATTCTTTTACTCTCTTTTTTTTTTGCTCATACTCATTTTCAATTACACATTATCACGATAAAATATTATTGACGTAAAGTCAATTTTTTTTAATACTTTTTAACTACACATTCTCCAAAAAAATTACTATTTAAAAATTTATTTTCTACAAAAATAATTGTCAAACAAGAGTTGGATAACAACGTTGTGTATCAAGACATTAGAGTTCAAATGGGTTTACTATATTTTGAGGCTTAACATTTTAAATTCTACCTCCTATCATACTTGGCCTATTTTTCTATAAACTCTCCGTGTCAAAATTTACAATCATGTTATATGTACATTTTTTATTACATTATTTTTTACATTGTTTCACATGATAACATGTTATTGATCAGTTTTTAAAAAAATAAAAATTTCACCAATCAAATCTTATCAATAATAATGATGTCAAGTATGATGTACTAGTGGTATCAAAGGCGGACTCACATGACCCACGTGGGGTCGTGACCCCATAAAAATTTTTGATCTTGATTTTTCTAGCTTTGGATGACTTGACCCCACAAAAATTTTTGATTTTGATTTTTCTAGCTTTGGATGAAATCGTAGCTTCAAGAATGTAAAGTCCATATCAGAAAATTCTGGAACAAAGAAATCTTGCACTCTCCAGTCTAACAGTCTGCCAGAAATTTTCCTAATTTCTGGAACTGACTACTTATTATTCGTTTGATTGTAAATGTAAAAAATAAATACAAAAAATAAATTTTAGAAAAAGTAATTGTCTAAAAATTATTTTGAAGAGAATTGTTAATTAAGTGTGTTTGATGGTATAATTTTCCATTCGAAAATTTTTTAAATTTTGTGTTCATTTGACTTTGTTTTATATGAAAATTGTCTATTAAAGGGATAATTTTTTTCACAATTGATTATAAAATTTGTTTTCATTGCCAAAAAAAATAATAATAATAAATCCTAAAAAATCATTTTTTAAATCAAAGTTTAGTGTTCGTTTGACTTTGTTTTATATGGAAATTGTCCACTAAAGTGAATTTTTTTTTTTTTTTACAATTGGTTATGACATTTGTTTCCATTGTTAAAAAAATAATAATAATAAATAAATAAAATAAAATTGCAGCAGCCGGCTGGAGTGGGAAAATATTTTCAAGCAAAACAAGAAAAAAAGGTGACGTGGCGGGTGGCGAGGGGAAATATTTTTCGAGGAAAATTTTGGCTATTAAACAGCGCAAAAGATGAAAAATGAAAAAAAAAATTCATAATTCCATGGAAAATTTTGTATATCAAACAGGGCCTTAGAAATGTTTTTGTGGTTATATTATTATGATAGCTTTATTTTGTTCTATTACTTTTTAAATGCATTAAAAGTTACAACATTTGCTCATTTCGCATAATTTCCTGCATTGTTGTCTTCAAAATTTCATTAATGAGTATGTCTTGTTCCTAAAAACTGTTTCCTTTCAAAAAGTCAGGAGAGTATAAAAAGAGTTATTTATCACTCATATTTTCAAATAAGCAAAAAAAAAAAAAAAAAATGATATACAGAAAAGTTCGACAAAATATTTGTACCTCGTTTCAAAGTATGCAACCGAACATTTGGAAAAAAAAAAGGTCATAGACCCGATGTGTTAATGGAAGATTGATGATAAAAAGGGTACGATAAAAATAGAAATTTAACTGTGACAACAAGCAAAAATTAGAAACGTTTACTGCACTTATAAAGTCAAACAACAAAAGAAAATTCCATTGACAATACAATCGCCGATTTATATGTATCTAAGTGTACATTGTATTGTAATTTAGTACATCTCTATGTATTGTAATGTTTGTATAGATGCGTGTATATGCATGTGTAGAAGATATTTCTTATTGGTTTTGAATTAAAATTTAAGTTAAAGTCAACAATTAATTTTAACTATACATTTTATGAGCAACGTAATTTTTCAACCATACATTACATCAATTTTTATGTATGAGAAATGTTTATGTCTTGTAGCTTATTTTGCTATTTTTTAATCGAAGAGGTCATTAATTATTTATATTTATTACATGGACCAGTTAGATACAATATTTTAATGTTTCATTAAAACATACAGTAATGCTATGGTAACATAGCATTTGACATAATGGGGCGTCATTTGGCATTTGGTCATCCCTTATGTCATCCCTTATACTTGTTTAGCAAAATTCTAAAACATAATTGTGATCCAAAAGATCGATGTATTTGTCGAACTTAGTTTTCCATATTTAATAAAACCAATAACAGGGGTGCCAATCAAGTCATGATCCTTTCTTTTGAAATGAAAGCAAATTAAATACAAACTAGTCTTGTCCTTTTCTTTTAACATATTTTTTTTTTGATGAAACAAAATAATATCATGATAAATTTCTAAAACAATTATATATGTGCCTAGTCAAATCTTTAACCCATTTTAATAATTTACAAGAAATCACGTATATAGTTGTTCTTTCAAGTTATCCTTTGGAAAATTCCCAAATTACATAACATGACTTTCCCTATTTTGAAGGAAAAAGGGATTTTTTTTCTTGGCCAAATTTGTCCAATCAACTTGTTTTGCATGGAAATGAAATTTAAATTTCAAGTTCCATGAAAAACAAGTGTAATCGAATAGAGCCTTAGAGTTTATTGATTAATGTCTCCAATTGGTATCATTACTAGATGCAAAGAACCTTTACGCAAAAATTTCGAACTTGGATTGCACGAGGATATTGAAATCTCTAATCGACTGGTCGAAGTTTATCCAGCTGCTGGAGAAATAGATCGTGGGCAAGTTTTGGATGATTTTCCAGCCAGCAGAAATTCATCTTCCTCCTGGAATCATTTGATATCTTTATTTATCAGGAAATTTAGTCTATTTTCTTGAATGTTTAACGTTTAACAAAGTGTTACGTCAGATGAGAGCGCTGTCGCTAGTGTCTTGGAGGCGTGCTGTGGTGGTAGACATGATTGTCACTTTATGTGGCAAATTCATGCTAAACTTATCCAGAGAGATATAAATCAGTATTCCCTACTCCATACGTCTCTTCCAGTGCCTGCACCAAAATAGAGTTTGTGCCTGGAGAACAATTGCAATGTCTAATAATCGAGTGGGAATTTTCATCTGAACTTTTTGTATGCAATGCTTTTGTGACACTTCATTCTCCCATTTTGAAATATGACGTATGCAGAGTTAAGATATAATTATACGTGTAGGCTATAATTGTAACAGTATATTGACTTATTTTCGTGAATATTATGTTGGTTAAAAAAAATTATTTTAATTTTTGACCGACAATACAAGAAGTTTAGCTCCACCTCTGAGTGGCATTCTCCCAAAATTTATGCTAGAGTTTAAAATTATTAGTCGCGCTAAAAGGAAATAAAATTAATTACTTATTTATATGATCTTTCGCCGATAAAAAGATTCAAACTAAGTATAACGAAATATTTAAACAACTCATATCCGGAGGTGGATCTTCGATCACTAGGGGACCCCGGCCCAGTCTGCATCCAAAATCCTTGAAATCGGCTGACACCTTCACCATTGATAGTCGCATGGGCTTTTCACCAAGTTTGTTTGGGTATTCTTCAAGTATATAACACCAGCTTTGAATGCTGTGGACTCGTCACACATTGTAACTTCGTGCAACTATGGCAAGGAAAAAAGAAAGTCGATGGGGGAAATTGCAGCAGCAATCCCTCACATTTTCAATTTTTGCACACTTTACTCAAACGTTAACATTCAATTTGTGCCAGCAAAGGTTCATAATATTTCATAAATATACAGTAGATGTCCAAATTGATGTTAACCGTTAGTTGACCAAAAAATTGACATTAACCACAATTTTAACTAATTTTAAAATGACAAAATGGTAATTTTATATTCTTTTTACATAAACTTAATTAAAATTAAAGAAATTTTACCCCCAACCACTCTCACCCCCACCCCACCCTTACCCTCATGAAAATTAGAAAGACCGGTGGTCGACTCCTTTTTCAACTCCTACCCACACCAGTGGGCATAAAGGTCAGTTGTCACCGCCACCCACAACATCGACACCGTTCCCAAAGGCAATCGTCATCACCCAAATATCAGAACCAGAAATCAAATCAAACCCAACGGAAATTGAAGAAACTGGAACCTCATTTGCATGTGGAATTTGGTAAAATTTGAAGCCAAATTGGAGCAATTTTGTAACACAATTGGATTAATTGAGGGTATACCTATCATCCCTCGATGTTGTTGAGGGATTGTAGGTTGCCAATTTGGTGAAAAAGAGCTTAAGATTCATTACTTGAAGGAGACGAAATTGCCTCATTTTGCTCCCGAGGCAGCCTGTATCAATCGGAGTCGTTTTGGATGATGTCTCACAGTGAATTAGAGCATCTAGGTGATGCGAAATTGACTTGTAGTGGTGCACAACTGAGTGTCACCGAACTTGTCGAATTTTGTTGTTGGACCGCATGACTTCCATGATTTTAAGGGCTGATTTTGATTTCCATGTAATGTTGTTTTTCCAATTAATTGTTTGAGAAGTGATTGTGGAATGGGATCGCTGACTAGAGGATGAAATTCTAGCGGATTGGGTGGCGGGTGTTTTTTCTGTACACTGCAAACCTGCCACCACACAACCACCAACACCGCCTGCACCACCACCCTCCATCAGATCTTCAATCTCCCTATTTCCAAAAATCAAAATCACAACAAATGAAAATCAAATTCAAAAAGTGATACTGGAAAATTGTTATCTCAGGTTTTTCAGTAATACAATTATCTAGACCGACTGATTTACATGAGAATTACCCAATAAGTTGAGGGTTAGGTGGCTGGGTTTTTGTCTTGGTGTTTGGAGGTGGTGTGTGGAGGCTGTAGTAGGGATGTCAAAGAGTCGAACATAGTCGGTTGGCTAGTCGAAACTCAAGGCTCGGGCTCGGGCTCGGGCTCAAGTAAAAATAGTTCGAGTTTTTTTTGTTTAAACCGAACTTTTGCTCGGCCAAAAAATCTAGGCTCGACCCTAGCTTTCGGCTCGTGTCTTATCGAGTTGAGTATGGCAAAGCTGAGTCGGCTCACATTATTATTATTTTTTTAATATAACTTGCCTTTGCAAGCAGTTGTTTGACACATACAATTTTTAATTTTTATTTAAGGATCAATTCGCCACAGATCGAAAATGGCACGTGTGACTCGAAATGGGGCTTAGCCCGAGTGACTCGGTTGAATTGAGCCACGAGCCAAGTCGATCCGGATTTTTATGGCTTAGCCACATGCCACTTGAGTTGACTAATCAAATTTACGCCCCAAAGTGGTAGAAAAAGGTTGGGGAAATATTATGAGGGTTGGTGTGGGGTGGGGTAAACAAGAGTAAAGAAGCAGCGACTCTTTGATCCATTTTTCCCTTGGGACAAAGAACAAAAGAAGCGTCCTTTCGAGGAAATTGTGGCGGACGCAAACATTTTAAATTAAGGATAGAGTCAAAAAAAAAAATTTTACAAAAAAAAAAGTTGTGAGAAATTTTACATTCGAAAATTTACAAAAAAAAGGCATATTTCATGAAAATTTATATCAAAACTTTGACATTAGGTATGACTTTTTTTAATGTAAAAAATCATATCCCATGTAAAATTTTCTAATAAAGTAGTGTAAATTATTTTAAGAGATTTGTTGTGCAAAAATATTAAATGCTAATGAAATAATTGATTTTTTTTTTAAAAAAGACGAGTTAAATGCCTCTTTTGAAGATACACGTTTGACGTACTTTTAACTATTTTCGATATCTATTTGAGTCATTCGATATGTCTACAATGTAGTTCTCGAACGAGTTCCGAAATGACGTAGGGGATTTGTGGATTCGGTTAGTATACGATTGTCGAACTTTTAAAAAAAATAGTATATCATCGAAATTTTCGAAATACTAGTTTTGAACTGCCTAATTTGACAAGTTATACATTTGCTACGGTGGACAGTTTCATGCATCATTTACAACATAGAAAATTAGGTCTGAGCACTTTGAAATGATATTGAAAATGCAATATTTTGATTTCATTTGACATTTCGTAATGACATAAAAAATTAAGACAAAATATAAAAAATTTAATTGTGCTAAAAAAAGGGCCAAAAATTGGGGGTCACGTGACCACGTGCCACCCCTTGCGTCCACCCACGGGAAGAGAAATATATATATGTACGTAGAGAGAGACTTCCTTTTGAAAATGTAGAGAGAGAAAGAGAGAGATATTAGCAAAAAATATTACGTGGGGGATGGGTTATGAGTTTATCCATAATTGGTAGATTAATTTATAAATTAAAATTGAAAAGCTGAATTATGTCCTGATTCTTGAAATGAAGTTAAAAATCATGCACTACTTGTAAATTTAGAATAAATAAAGCCCAAATCAAATCTCACGGCCCAACTGACCATGGATGACCCATGCCCCAAGCCCACCCAATTGTTTTTCATAATTTTCATCAATTTTTTTCTTATTTTTGGTTAAAGTATAATTAATAGAAAAAGCACAACTTAATTGATTTTTTTTTCTTTTTTAACAATCTTGAATATGATGGCTCCCCTTGTATATTGAGATGTTTGAAGTGGTATTGAGAGTCATCATTTGATAAAGAAAAAAGTTCTCTTAACATTGTTAAAGGGAAAATATTTACAATAATATTTCTCATAAGACAGTTGGGTCTACTAGCACGAAGTTCCCACATAGGAGGAGGATATTTGATCCCTACCATTCTCATTATCATTCACATCCCCTGTGTAATAAAAAATTCACCTGTGCAAACACTATAGTGTGTACTTAATTTATACAGAATACCAATTTTCTATTTCCTATAATCTTCTATGAATCACTATGGGTAACTTTCAACTCTAGCTATTCTATTGGTTGGTCTAATAGTCATGCAAGCTTATATTATTTTGCTCACGAGCGGAATCTTAACTCGAGCCTACCTTTGCGCGAACATGTATTACTCTTTAAGAGGCATTAACCCTAGATTAATGACCACGTTGTAGTGTCTCAATCATTGCAATGGTCGTTGTGCGAATGTTGCCTTCTTACATCATGAACCCAACTTATCCGTGCTCACCTCTTTCCTCCAAGGTCTCATCCAACTCAACAAATGGGAGGCAGTAGCCTCATATGCTACCTCACTCTCCACGAGTTGGTTGGCAAAGGTAGCATATCCATCCTCTCTTTCGTGATTTAGCAACCTTTGTGCCTTGGCCATATTACACATTTTTTTTCTCTAATAATAATAATTGATTTGATTGTAGATGTAGAATCAACAATCTCCACACGTCTTGCATAGCTCATTAACCGGACAATTGGTTTTTTTAGTATATTACTAATTTAAAGTGATATATGATTTATACACATTTGACTCTACTAAAAAGTTACTTATATTTTGTCGACAAATATAAGTAACTTAAGGTTTTTAGATACTCAATTTACATGAAATACATAATTATAGAGCTGCAATAAGCTGTCAAACACAATCAAAGAGGGAAAATTTCTTGAACGTAATCTAATTAGCGAAATTATGATTTGGTCGACAAATGTTTTTATTAAGTATCACTAAAAATATAACTATTACCCCATACAATGATCAAAATAAAAATTTGAAGGATGAAATTGAAACAAAAAAATAGCTAAGCCATTGAATAGAGAATGGGGAGGAGGGGCAAAGCGGGAAAGACGGATCAAGAGAGTAGATAAAACCAGTCACGTCCGGACACATCGCTCCGAATGATAACAAAATAAATATTTATTACAACAAAAAACAAATTAAAAATCAAAACAATTATCGGATTATCGCTTTCTACTATTTTTATCTGCCATTGAATAATCTGTATTTATATTTTGCTGTGCTGACTTAATTTGTTTCCGAGTGCCAAGAACCATCTCTCTCGTTTCTTCAAATCAAAGCCCACCAAAAAAAAAAAAAAATCAAGAAATTTAAGCCGAAGAAGAAATGGCGGATCAATTGACAGAAGACCAGATCTCTGAGTTCAAGGAAGCCTTCAGCCTATTTGACAAGGACGGCGATGGTTCGATCCCCCTTCTCTTCTATCATTTCATATATTTTCCTCTGTGTGTGTGTGTGTGTATATATATATATATATTTGTGTTTATGCTCGAGTTCTATGCATATGCATACAAATTTAGATGTTTTGATATGGATTTTATGTTTTCAAGTCGGATCTGCTTTTATTATTATTATTATTTTTTATTTATCAAAGTTCTTGGTGTTTAGGGTAATAAGCTCATCCTAGCAATTTGATCCGAGTCGATTTCAAATTTAGATTTAAATTTAAAGATTGGTGTTGAGCCACTGTATAAGATGGCGGCGTCGTAAGGGTGATATTTAAGTTTAATTAAATATGAAAATAATAATTAGCGGATAAGGCTATTAATTTTAAGATGGAACCTAAGACTCAATACTGTGGTTTGATCTTAGATTTAAGCTGCCTTCTGTATTTGGTACGACTTTTGCAGTCAACGAGGAATTTCTTTATCTAGTTTCTTGTAGTTCATTCAGCTGCAAAGAAGTATTGAAGAGCTTATAAATTTTTATTTTTATTCAAATAATCAGATAAATGTATGGCCCCCCAAAAAGTATCGGTTTTTGTTTTATTGACAGTGGAGCCAATTTGAGATTCGGGAGTGTGAAATATTTATAGAAAGACCGTGATGTCGATGATTAGAAAATAGAAAGGATGGAGAATCGATGATTAGAAAATAGAAAGGATGGAGAGAGGATTTATTTATCTGATTTTTGAAAATTTGTTTCGAAAACTGCTGTCTGGTTGAGGTTGAGGAGTTTCTAAAAGTTCATTAGAAAATATTTGTCTTTGTGTTCCTTTCCCAGGTTGAGGCTCTTCTTTTTAAGTTGGAAAATCGAGAAAATAATGTACTTTATCGATGTAATGGAAGGAGAATGGAGATAGGGCATTATACTGTTTATTTGACGAGTATAAGCCAAACTTTTGAAGTGCGTGAAAAGAAATTTTTTTATGTTGTATATATATATATATATATCCCACGTACATCATAGTTGGGAAATGGGGAAACTAATGTGATTGGATTTATGGATGTAACTTGTAAGGGAGGGAAAGTGAAGGGGGAAAAAGCGGTTTAAACTTCCTTTTTTCACACGTATGTGATGAAGTTCACATGATAAGAATCTTTTGTCGACTATCAAAAACTGGGAAAAAATGCTATGTGAATTAATATGTTGGTAATATGTATTTAATTATTCTCCCGTGTATTATATCGTTTTTACATATTGTTTGGAGAAGTTCAGTTATACTATATTAGTTACTTGACATCCATCCATAGTTATTATGCACGTGATTTTTCTTTCGCCTATTCGTTAGCCACGATATGGAAATTATACGTGGGTGTTATATAGCATTTGAATGTGTGATATACTTGTTGGGCTCCATGAAGTGTATTCATAATGCTCACTTACCCCTTCGATCGTGGATCAACCTTGGGATAAGAGAGGTGTGAGAAAACCTCGTGTTCATTATTATCGTGGAATAAGTGGACAAATGAATCACTATAGAATTGTGTGTGATTTGCGTGTTTCTAATTTCATTCTGCTCATCATTTCTGGCGTTATTGGGATTAGGACCAAGTCCTGACAATTCTGTTGTAATGTTTTCTATTATGATAATGAAAGATGTGAAGCATCTGAGTTGTGCGCATGGATATTCTATGGGAACTGCTTGGTGTACATTATGGACACCATAACGGTTTCCATAATGTACACATGGCGACCCCCTATTGGGGGGGCACTGGGCCCACAGGCGCCCCCCCAATAGGGGGCCGCCATGTGTACATTATGGACACCGTTATGGCGTCCATAATGTACACCAAGATTAATCCTTATTTTAAAGTTTTTATGTATGATAATATTATTAATTATCTTGCTGAAACTTGAGGTAGACCAGTGACATTTTCAAGTGAATACCACTTTGTTCTGTAAAAGTAAAAATAGCCCAGGGGCCCCCCCAATAGGGGGCCGCCATGTGTACATTATGGACACCGTTATGGCGTCCATAATGTACACCAAGATTAATCCATATTCTATTCTATTGTAATGTTTTCGTTTATGTGCAGGTTGCATCACTACCAAGGAGCTTGGAACTGTGATGAGATCCCTGGGACAGAATCCTACTGAGGCCGAGCTTCAAGACATGATTAATGAGGTGGATGCTGATGGTAATGGAACAATTGACTTCCCAGAGTTTTTGAACCTAATGGCCCGGAAAATGAAGGATACTGATTCTGAGGAGGAACTGAAAGAGGCATTCCGTGTTTTTGACAAGGATCAGAACGGTTTCATCTCAGCTGCAGAGCTGCGCCACGTGATGACAAACCTCGGCGAGAAGCTGACAGACGAGGAAGTTGACGAGATGATTCGGGAGGCTGATGTTGATGGTGATGGACAAATCAATTATGAAGAGTTTGTGAAGATTATGATGGCCAAGTGATGTCCTCACCTCACTAAATCTAGAACGAGTTATGAATATTGAAGTTTACAAAAAAATCCAAAAAAATTGATGAACAGGGTTTAACAGTCAAGGGATTGCTAGTTTCCTTTTCATCATATTTATTATGGTGTTTAAGTTAACGAATTTAATAGTCTGCTGTAATGTTTGTCAAATTTCTTTATCGTTTTGTGGTGTTATGTTTGCTACTCGAAGCAGCAATTTAATTTTGTATTCCATCTGTGTTTACGAGCTCTTGCCTGAGTTCAACCTGATTAATATTCGTTATGCAACTTCTTGTATATGCTTGCAGTTGGGTCAATATGCCTTACGGCTGTCGGATGGGATAATCGGGCACTTGTGTCTGATGTGGTACATAAGCACAGAGAAAGTGTTTCGTTTGTGCAAATATAAGTCATTCTGACCGTAGGATCCAGAAGTTGGCTGTGAGGTTTCAAGGATAGATCATAAAAGTATCGGTCAAGGTTTAATTGCTGATTGTGAAAATGTCCTTTGTAGTTGTGCGGCTGTCGTAGAACTCCAGAAAACAGAAAAATATCAGAGAATAAGAAAAATTGTACTCAAAAGGTGAAGAGTTGAACATGTCAAACGACAATAACATAGTGACATAAATGGGATTTGTCGTCCAAAAGACCTTGAAAGTTTTATAATCTCTTCAAGCTTTTCTTTCTTGCATCCATCTTCTTCTTGTCTGTTGGAGCTTTTGCCAGCCCAACTTCCTTCTTTTGTGCCCCTGGAACTCCAGTCTCAGTCGATGAAGTTAAGGCAGCCGGTAAATCTTGACCATTTTCGAGTTTTGGAGCCAATGGAGATGGCAGGTGGGCTGCGGCACCAGCCACTGCATTCTTCTGGTCACCGCTTTTGATCGAGTCATTCTTATGTTCAACGTTTAGGGCAGTGGTAGACTCAGAAATAGCGCCAGTTTTGAACTTTGGCTTTGGCTTGAGAGCATGTATACCGGTGTAAAGTCTGCAATTTTAGAAACCCGATGAACACCAAATCAGCAAATATGGCTAGCCATCACAGTTCCATACATCACTAAAAACACTAAAGGAAACAACTCATGAAGGGGAAACACTCAAGGACCCCGATAAACACCATCAAATCAGCAAATATGGCTAGCCATCACAGTTCCATACATCACTAAAAACAATAAAGGAAATACCTTATAAAAGGGAGGAAACACCACAGTTCCATACATCACAAAGCATTATAGGAAACACCTTCTTCTAAAGGTGAGAAATAGTTGCAGACAACTAATTAATTCCAGTTAGGTGTGTTAGGTGTTCCCCCCTCTTCTATAGGTACATTGCTGTCTCCAGTTAATGCATAGTTATTGTCATCTACAACTACTAGTGATGATAAGAGATTTCTCTAGGAGGTAATTACAATTTACAGGTAATAAAAAGAATTGATAATCCTAAGACACATTTCATACTTGAATAGAACCAAACAGAAGCACAGAACTGGATAGTCCAAGGCAAAGTTAATGCTATTATAAAATAGGTCGTGAGTTCAACACCACGAGTGCAACTATAATGTGGAACGACTCACCTTGCATGTCTTGCATACTCCTCATAATTTTCGAGCAGCATCTTGCCAGCCTGCTCATTTAAAGCTGATTCTGGAAATGGTTCAATTAATAAGCATCTTATCACCTGCCAATGAAAAAGATTTAACAAAAAAAAATTAGCCAAGCGTATCTGTAATGTCAATTACAAAGAAGAAAGTTTCGACTTTGGGAGAGCTCATAAACATTGACAGAACTTACAATTAAAACATGCCGTAAGCCAAGACTTGGATTCCAATCTTTTTTCAAGGCATTAACACAAATCTCGCCATTGTTAGCAATATTTGGATGAAAAATCTTGGTCAGAAAATAGCCTAAAATAAAAACCAAGTGGATAAAAAGAGGTCACAATTTTAATATATCGTTCACCGATGACGAGAAAATAAAAGATTCAAAAGTAAACCAATAAGAAAAATAACTCCAACAGAGAACAACTTTTCATTTCAAACAAACCAACCGCCATAGTTTACATTTAGAATCGTCATAATTTAATTAGAAACTTGGAAACCATATCAAGTATAGGAGGTCAGAACCTTTAGGAGGGGATTGTGGGAAATCATGAGACAATATCAACTTCATGCGGAAAACACCATTTTCATACGGAGTCCCAGCTGCAAGGTTAGAGATGATTAATCACTAAGAAATCGATGTTCGAAAATAAGGAAAGTAAAAAGAAAAGAAATATTACCTGGGCCTTCAATATCAGCATATATAACTGAAAAGTTATCGTCATTCACCACTACTTTAATGCCCTCTGGTGGTGTTTCATCAAGATTCTTCAGTTCTCTTGCCAACTGTTTTATTACGTTTGGAGGAAGATTTTCATTTGTTGCCTATATCAACAAGAGGAAATATGTAAAGATCTGAAACCATTCCAAATGCTTAATGAAATCTACCAAAATCAAACACATAAATACCTACTTCAGTTTTTCTGAAATACTAATCCATATCCAATCATACTATCTGTAATTAGGAATTGTTGCATGGGAAAAAGGAAAATGGTATCTTTTTCACATAAAGCGTAGTTGTGTTCAAATTCATTCTCACCGTACCAATTTAGTTCATTATATCTCCAACTACATTTCTTACCAATCATACATGTAGTATTCTGGATATGTTCCAAAAATTCCATTTGAGTTCTTAGCAGGACGGTGGAGCATAAAACATTCAGAGTAACAGATAAAAAGCAAAAATCCTGAAACTTACCATATCAGGTCAAATTGAAGTTTCTGGAACTGACAAGAAGAAATCAGTACTTTCAGCCTGCTTTACAAAATTACTGTTATAGTAGTTCCACGGGCGTGATAACAGACAATAGAAAATCCCTGCAAGATAATAGAATTAGCACTAAAGATTAGATCGCGCCAAAACATGTAGATAAGCGGGAAATGTAAATGTTGAAAATGACCTAATAGTGATAAGGCAAAGGGCCCAAAAATCACCACAGATCGAATCCACAGTTACCAAATCCCATTAATATTGAATCCAATCCCCTAAATTGAAATTCAACCTTCTCTGATTGACTTAACAATTCCACCCTCGAAAGATCTAATACTTCCCAAACACCAATAGAAGTTTCTATAACCACTGCACAAGCTTATGGTTATATGGTAAGGTGAGGACATAGTTCCGAACAACAGTGACATAATTTTCATAAAACAAGCACATGAAGCATAAGACATGTCAAAAGCAATTTAAATGACTCACAAGAACTTGTTATGTGAGAAGTAAATGGGGGAAAGGAGGAGCAGAACCAGCAAAACCAGAAAGAAAAGAGGAAGAAGAAGGCAACAGAATTACCTGACTTTGGAATTCAAAACAGCGTCGTTTTGAATTAATAAATTGTAATAGTTAGCAATCGTTTTTACAATTTAATTTTTGTCCAAACACGACTTCAACTAGAGTATATCTACCTCCATGTGTAAGGGAAGAAATGAATCGGTGAAAATCTGCAATTTTTGTTACGTAATGGATTGATTAATTTCAGTTTCCATCTTTATCTCTTCTCAATTTTATCATTTATCCCTCCCCAATTCTTTTTCTATCTTAAATTTGGTTACCATTTCAGCTAGAACATTCCATTGTCTGAGTTATGGTTGCAGTGAGGATCAAAGCTGAGTTCTAGCCGTGACAAAATGGTATTAAAGCAGGCATACTAGACTGGGCATTCACAAACCATGGATACACGGGCCAAAGTTGTAGATGACCATTTGCAGAAACTGGATTTAGAGGTTGCAGATCTGGGAAAAGCCTTCAAAGTTGTTACCAGCAAACTGGAGGCCAGAATGGAGTCCTCAGAGCAAACACTTCAGGTACTTTGTCATAGGCAAGAATAAATTGAGGATGTTGTATTAGTCATGAATCAAAAGTATGAAAAATCAGTCACTATGATGGCTCAAATCTCTGCTGATTGGAAAACTAATCAGAAGAACAAGGAAATAGCGGAATCTATAATTGAATTGAAACCTGGAAGTGTGACTTCTACACCAGGGTCCAGTAGTAATGAGGCTAGTGTTATCACCAGAGGTGAATTGAAAGGGAACAATAGGCTACCTAAGATCAATTTCCCTCATTTTGGTGGGGGGAAGGTCCAAGAGAATGGCTGAGGGAAGCCCGAAAATACTTCCAACTCCATCAGATTTATGATGAATTGAGGCTAGGAATGGCTGAGAAGTATTTGAAGGGGAAGGCAGACATTTGGTTTGATGGCATCATTGCAAGTAGCCCTAACGCAGACTGGGGCATGTTTTCTGAGGAACTAAGTAGAAAGTTTACAATCAAAACAAGGGAGGAAGTAATTGAATCATTTAGCAAGATAAGGCAGGTGGGAACAATGTCAGAATATCAGGAGAGTGAGGAGTCTAATCCTGAAGAGGTACAAGGAGGTGAAGTCATGGAGATATCAATCCGTGCTTTAGCTGGAAGTCCGAAGCACAAAACTATTAGAGTACCTGGGATGGTTAAAGGGAGAAGAGTATCCATATTGATTGATAGTGGGAGTACCCACAGTTTTGTGGATGAAAAATCAGCCAAGGAGTTGCAATATGCCATTGATGAAACTAACAAAGTTACAGTTAAGGTAGCCAATGGGGAGAAACTGGAGAGTAAAGCCTTGGATCAACCAGTGGTATGGAAGGT
Organism: Fraxinus quadrangulata; assembly: GCA_903798255.1. NCBI lineage: Eukaryota > Viridiplantae > Streptophyta > Magnoliopsida > Lamiales > Oleaceae > Fraxinus > Fraxinus quadrangulata. Next base: position 16,486 of record CAIGRB010034848.1, on the reverse strand, counting down.
ACAAGACTGGGAGTTTCAGTTCAAACTCAGGACCCTTAAATTAGCAGGGAGTGACATGGTATTAGGGGTAGATTGGATGAGTCAATTGGGTCCGATCACCTTTGATTTCATACATGGTTATGTACAATTCCAGAGCAATGGTGACGTAATTAAATTGAAGAGCGAGGTTTCTAGAAATCCGGTCAAGTAAATGGAGATAAGGGAGATGGAGAAAATTTATGGCAAAGAACCTTATAGAATAGTTGGACAATTGTACCAAATCAAGGAGGAACAAACTAAGGATATACCTGGCCAGATTCTGGAAGTCATACACAAATTTCCCAGAGTATTTGAGGATCTAACAAGGCTGCCTCCTCCCAAATCACGCGATCGTCACATCCCCTTGAAGGAGGGAGCACACACATTTAGAATGAGACCCTGTATATGCCCTTTCATTCAGAAAACAGAAATAAAGAGGCTAGTGATGGAGATGCGGAGATACAAATTAAACCAACAGTTAAAGGAGAGCCTATCTCAGGCCATGGCTAGGATTAAACTTTATGCAGACAAAAACAGGGCAGCAAGGTCTTTTGAATAGGGGGATTGGGCTTTTCCCAAGCTACATCCTTATTCTCAACATTCAGTCGAGCATAGGCAAAACCAAAAACTCAATGCTAGATACTTTGGTCCATATCAAATCCTTAAGAAGATAGGGACAGTTGCCTGCCAATTAGCACTACCTGAAGATTCAAAGATTCGCCCAATTTTCCATGTGTTCACTATTGATGAAAAAACTTGGAGACAACTCGATGTCAGTACTACAACTTCCAAAGGAAAAGTAATCGCTACAGGTAGGTCATTATCCTCTAGCCATTTTACAATCCAGGCTAGTGAAGCGCAGACATCAAACAAAGTACAATGGCTCATTCCATGGTCGAGCTCATCACCAGACAGTGCAAGCTGGGAGGATGCTGAATGGGTTAGAACTCAGTTTCTAGCATGTGGATCTCGGGGACAAGATCAAGGTGAGGGGGAGGGTTGTTATGTGAGAAGCAAATGGGGGAAAGGGGGAGCAGAACCAGCAAAACCAGAAAGAAGAGAGGAAGAAGAAGGCAATAGAATTACCTGACTTTCGAATTCAAAACGGCGTCGTTGCAACTTGAGCGAAATGGTGTCGTTTTGAATTAATAAATTGTAATAGTAAGAAATCGTTTTTACAATTTACTTTTTGTCCAAACTTGACTTCAACTGCGGTATATCTACCTCCATGTGCAAAGGAAGAAATGAATAGGTGAAATCTGCAATTTATGTTACGTAATGGATTGATTAATTTCAGTTTCCATCTTCATCTTTTCTCAATTTTATCATTTATCCCTCCCCAATTCTTTTTTATCTTAAATTTGGTGATTTCAGCCGGAACATTCCATTGTCTGAGTTACGGTTGCAGTGAGGATCAAAGCTGAGTTCCAGCCGTGATAGAACTCTCAGCCCCCAACCAAGAAATATAATAAAAGCAAAATCAGCGAGTTAAAAATACTAGTTATAACGGGCACATCATCATCTTACAATTTTTTTCCCTTAGCCAAAATATGAAACTATACATTCACTTGTTCACATACACACTCAAATCTTGGCATAAAGAGAAATCTGATCTTTCAAGTGAAGATCATGACAAAAAAAGTCAAAACTCATAAATCTGAGCATCAAATTAAAGAACTTTACACGAACATAATAAATAGGAAAAGAGGTACTTTTCAAATCAGAAATGAGTATAACCCTAAAAATGCACCACTCAAACTCAAGAAAAGAAAACCTCCATTTCGATTCGAAAAACATAAATCGATTCAAGAAAACTCTAGTTCAGAAAAACACAATCAAGTAACAAAGAGGAGATCATCAAGCACACTTCGCATGATATTTCAAGAATCCTTTAGAAATGCATTCAGAGATTTTAAATTAAAAACACTGCAAAAATGTACTTTTCAATCCAAAAAAATAAAAAACCCAGATTAGAAATAAATTACATTTGGAGCCATAGAACGAGCGAGTATATAGAAAATTTAAATAAAAAACACTGAAAAATGTATTTTCAACAACAAAAAAAATTAAACCCAGATGAAAAATTCACCTTCTGATCGACAGATCGAGTGAGCAAATGGACAGATAATTGGAGTGGGATATGATCTAGGAGAAGAGGCCCTTTTTTCTTTGCTTTCGCTTTCGTTTGTTCTCAATAGTCGCTTTCTTTGATATATGAGTATTATCAGACTCAGCAAATGCCCAAAGAAAAAAAAAAAAAATTCAGAAACCTTATGGCAAATGATTGAAAAATCGATTAAGAGATAGAGCGCATGTAAAAAGAGCATATATAGATATGGAGAGCGTTCTATTACAGGGACTTGATATTGCCACCTCCAAATTTGAATTTTGGGCACTCCTTGGATTTGAACGTTACAAATAGATTTTAATTTTTATTGTAAAATAAGATTATTCAGATGTAAACATTCCCATTTGAGTTAGGAGAAAAAAAAAATTATATGAAAGTAATTATATTCACGTCATAATTTATTAGTTTTTGTTTGGAAGAGATTTTTCAAGTGAAAAATAAATTATTATTTTTTTAAAAATTGTGTTTTAAAAGAAAATGTCATGTGTTGGGAAAAACCTCTCAACATAGTTATACCATATTTTTAGATAAATAATAAATACAAAAGTACGACAAAATATTTCTTTCTCATTCCAAAGCAAGCAAACATAATAATTTAACATAAACAAACGTAAATTGTGAGATGTACTAATTAAGCGTCTGTATGGCAAATTTCTAAATTGGTTAAATTTAATTTTCAAAACACGTTTCAATGAACTCATAACTTTTATCTATTTATTCACTACTCATTCGATCTATTTATAAAAGCTTACAAGTTCTTCCCATACGGAGGCTAATAGAGAAGTGAAGATTCAACAAAAAATTAGAAACATAAACATTATAATGTGTAACAGTTGAAAACCTTAAGTACGTTGAAAATGTGATATAACAATTAAAATTATGGTGTCAGTATAGCCATCCTTCCACATGTTTTTGAACTTATTCAAGCGAGATAACGAAAAGTTATAGGTCATTAAGAGTATTTTTAGGAGACTCGAATTTTAAAAAACATATTCCACAGTTTAAAAGCATCTATAAATTTAAAGAACAAAAGTTTTTAAGTACTCTAAGATGCTTTTTATATTTAACGTTTAGTTTTACTACGAAAAATATTTATTATTTTTTTATATTTTTTATTTTCACTAGATTTTCTCCAATGAAAATTGAAATACTTTGATTGCATTTAATTATAGAGAGTGAGTTTGGCTCTCCAAATTTGAAAAATCAAACTTACTATTTAAATTAAAATATTAATTTAAAGAGTTTTTTGGAACATAATTTTAATGATAAATTCTTTAAAATATAAAACATCTTACGTTTAAAAGGTCTCTTCAAGGTACTCCGATAAATAATTTTAATCTATATTGCCAAAAAGGAAAGAAAAGACAATGGACTGAAAAATTCACGGGTCACTACGATTCAAGTGTTTTGGAGATAATTAAAATTATTTATAAAATTAAAAAGTTTGATTACCACTTTAGGAAACATTATAGTAGTAGTCCCTAATCTTTTAAATTTTTGTAGAGTCTACCATAATCTTTATTTTGTACCAACAAATGTCCCTAACATTTCATAAATATACAGTTATTTATAGATGAAACACCTTCAGTTGACCTAAAAAATTAAAAAATGAAGCATTTTGACCTAAAAAATTAAAAAATGAGGCATTTTGACCATTTTAAATTTGGACGGTTTCATCTATAAATATTTTTGCTCATTCATTGTTCCAAGTACTGTACATTTCCCTCAAGATAATTAAAATAAAGAATAAAAAAATAAAATGAACATGAATGGTTCTTCTTCTTCGCCCCAACCCAACCCAACCCAACCCACTATACCAAAATCAAATCTAACCCAACCCTCGCCTCCTCTACCATAGTGACCACCTTCCGCTGCTAAAACCAAAACTATATCCAACACAACTCATTATATAAAAACCAAAACCAAAACTGCTCTCTGCAAACATGTTTCCTTTTTAGATTAATTATGCTCCATTGATTTTAGACATAGAGGAGAAAGAGTAGAAGAATATGAACATCACATATATTGTGGTTAAACCTCCATGGAAGAAAATTGTTTTGTTGGTTCTTATTTTTGTTGAGATTTGTCGGGGAAATTTGGGAGTAATAAAAATCCTCTTTCGTTTGGAATGAAGAGTGAAAATCAGTAAAATTGGGGTTTGAGAGCAGAGGTTGGAGGATTGAGTAACACAATAAAGTAGTTTCAACATTGCAGAGGGTGAGGGTGGGCGTAGGAGTGGGTGTATAGAAGAAGATGAAGTATTTGGGTTGGGTAGTGGGGTGAGGGGATTGGTTAGGTTTTTTTTTTCGAGTTTTAATGATTTTTGTTAGATTTTTAATGTTGGCGATTTTTTAGACAAAATGACTAATTTGTAATGTGTTGTAGAAGTCAAGGACCTAAGGTGCAATTTGTATAAATTGAGTTATGAAATCTAGGGTTCGAGAATGAAAAGAGGAGAAACACGAAGCCGCATTTTCACTAGCCTATCGTCTGGACATTGCTCGAATGACAAAAACAGAATGTCTGTCGTTCGCATGTCGCAGAGCTCTCGCTCGAGCGACAGTATGTCACTCGCATGTCGCTAGCTTCTCGCTTGAGCGACAGTTCGATCCAGAAAAATCATAATTGCTATTTTGAATAGTTTTACATGGCTCATAACACTTAAACGTCCTCAACTATAAATACAGATATCTGGGACGAATTTCATAATGTTGCTTAAATATGCTACAATTGAAAAACACTTTCATATCATTATTTGAGAAATCCAAGAGGCAATTCATTGATTGATTCGTCCACATCATTCTTGTGATCCGACAACCGAGTTTTGGGAAAACATCAAGGTTCGTTAATCTAAAACACCTGGCTTCCTTAAAACTTTAAAGAAGCGATTAAAGCGCAGAAAGAAGAATATGAATAGGTGATTCCTGGGTACTCACTTGGAAGAGACGTGTGCAAAAGATTGTAAGACTGATACAGCAAATCTTAGTAGAAGATTGTGAGTCTGGAATTTACAGCGAATTTTGGAAGCTATAGGAGGTAGATCNGCTATAGTAGGTAGATCGAGAGATCTAGCAGGTTGGCTAGATAGTATATACGGTAACAAATCATAATGTTGTAATGAGCAACATATTTTGAAGTTGCAGGATTTGCAACAACTAGTGGAACTAGTTTGGAATTGAACTGTAACTCACATTGTCTATAGTGGAGGTAACTGGTTTGGTCCCGAAGTTTTTATCTAGTTGGGTTTCTCCGTCATCAAACTTGTGTTATTTATTATTTTCCAAATATTACAAGTTCGGTAATTCAACTTAGGAAAATTGAATTGTATGTTTAACTATTTAGAAATTAATTAAAAGTGATTCGTTGCTTTAATTAGCGTAATTCCTGACGTAAGATCAAATTTAGTTAGTAAACTATGTAATTTTCAATTTTAACGATTAATATATGATTGATGAAATTGTCCTTCCTTAAAATAGTCAAAATGCGTCATGTTTTAAAAAAATTCAGGTCAACAACGATGTTTTGGATAGTTTCCGTCCAAATGGATCTCAACTGCATATTTATGAAAGATTGGGGATCTTCGTTGAAACAAAATGAAGATTAAAGTAAAGTTATAAAAAAGATTAGGGACTGCTGCTGCAAGTTCCCCACCAATTTATGTGAAGGTGTGCACCATTACATTATAAAATTTACAAAATATATGAATACAAATTATTAATGATTTAATGTCACACAAAAGATCTTTCTCGATCAATTATATGATAATAATCCCTTTGAGAATAAATAGCACTACTCTTCTTTAAACTCTATAAAATTTTATGCATTTTAAAATAATTTTAATAGTAACGAAATATTTAATTAAGACTCTTTAAACTCATTTGAAAGTCGTGGACTTAGTGACTCCATAGAATTCTTCTAAGAACGGACTTTTAACACTATGTATCATTACAAAACCTTAAAAGGTTATTTTGCCCTCCCATAGAATTCTAATTTATCAATATCTATATTCGAAAATGTGTCGTGATTGTTAGTTTACATCTTGTTTACTGTTAATGTTTTAAGATAGGGATGGATACTATGTATTTGATTCGTGTATCTTGAGAATTGGACCGTGAAAGTGAACTATTGATTCCCATAAAAAATGAAACAAATCGATCAGGGCCAAATCATAATCGATTGGTTCTATCCGATTCTTATTTTCGCCATGGTACCATTTGGTTCTAGAATAGGTATGATTCGATACTTTTGTACCTCAAAATAAATTTTGAAGCTTTAACGTTGCATAAAGTTTCCCATTTCATTTTCATGGTTTATTTTTAAACAATAAGATCTCAATTATTCTGAAAACATATGAATTTATACAAATTAAGATTTAACTAACAACTTATAAAAAATAAATATGGAATGGAATCAAATTTTGGTTCTGTAGCTAGAAACCAGGATTGAACCAAAATCGTTCAATTTTCAATTTTAAAACCCAATAATCGATTTCAATTGGAGTGGGACTGCACCGACTATTTCGATTCAATTTTGATCTAGGTCTAGTGACTAGAGTAAAAATGTCCATCTTTACTTAAATCTCCTTATTTAGTTTTCCATGCTCATATATTTCATTTAATAGTAATAATAATTAATAAAAACTATCCTAATTATTGTTAACACGTTGTCTTAATAGCAAGTTGGTCTCAATCTTAAAAACAAATGAAATGATCATCAACCTTTTCGTATTGTACACAGCCAGTTCCAACAATAAAAACTCATTCGAATTTGCATTAAATACTCACTTGATCTTCATTAAAAACATATCTCACTTTAAATTTCTGAACCTACCTGAGTTGAAAAATAAGAATCGAACATTTGAAGGCTAGAAATTAACACACTTCCCATAATTGGAGACTATTTGGACAAATATAATTGAAAAATCGAAGGGCAGCATGCTATCGAAACAATAAATCAAAGACTAATAGTGCAATTTTTTCTTTAATAAATTGGTAGGAAATCTTAATTAATTGTACGAAAATTTAACTCATTTATTTATTTTATTATATTTGCAAAGAGTTGGATAGGAATTCTTATGATTTTTGTCGGAATATGGGACCAACAAATGATGCCGTAAAATTCAAATCTGTCGGCGGATTAGCATATGCTCATGCTACTGACCGTTGGAGAGTCCTCTTCTCAATTAGCCGTTAGCGGTGCCAACCTCTTTCAATGCCATTCATATTTATTTTTTGATTTTCTGTTCCTACTAATAACTGGTCTATCAATATATTTGAAAAGTATCCTAACATATTGTTATAAAATATTTGTTTTACGTGTTTCTCTATTCGACCATTTGTCCTTAAATAAATGACGATCTGACTTGTAACGCATGACAATTGAATGCAAGATATTCTTTTATCCACCACGACAGTCTATTGGTGCCTAGGACTCAATATTATGATGTATGAAACTTGACAATTGAGCCGTTGGGATGAGATTGAGTGTCAAGTATCCATGGAGCCTTTTTTTTCTTTTTCTCGTCTATAAATCCTTATTTTTAGTGTCATTCAAGGACAATCTATTTTAAGTGTCACTTTCATTTGAATTCAATATACTTTACTACACATTTTCTGATTGATCTGAGTGTCAGAGTATTGTATAGATAATATATGATTATAGAGAAACGGGGGCGAAATTTATTGTCGTGCCGAGTCCTAACTAGATTCGAAGATCAATAGGTATTGTATAAAATTTTATTTATTTATTTATTTCTTTTAAATTTCAGTTACAAAATAGTTAGTGCCATCTTCTCTTTTTTCTTTCCCATGAAAACAAAATTACTGCATGAAGATTTATGAAATACACGGGGCGGTAATTTATCATATAATTGAAAAGAATGTAACCAAGGACCATACTGACTCTGCAATGCCAACATTATTTGTAATACGTAATATTGGACACTACGAAAAATTGATACAGATGGCACTAAACCGATATATTTATATAGAAAATAGACTCAATCTTTCTCAAGGCTATTTTGTTAAACATGAAAACTATCCTTCTTAATTAATGTAGTCCCCGTTTGATAAAGTTTTTTTTTAGATTATAAGTTGATCAAATAATTACACATTTAACTAGATCAATAACTTATATTCAATTTTTAACCACAACATTTTATAAATCCACCGACTTATAATATCAAAAAGTTTTGTCAAACAAGGGTTTAGTACACTTACTAATTTTTTTATTCACTCGAGGGAACAAATTACTCAATCCTAGATCAATAATACCTTTTTTATAATTTTTTGGCTACTCATCCGAGGTTTGAATCACTAAATTCCAGCACAAGAAACTTTTATTTATCAACACTTACACGGAATTTTAATTTCACATTTTTTACATAAATTGACTTAAAAGTATATACTCGAGTAATTTTTTGCATTCGAATCATCCAGCAAACATATGAAAAAGAAAAGAAAAAAGAAAAAAGAAAATTATGTATAATTGTTCTTATAACAATAAAAAATATGAAGAAAAAAAATTAAAAAAATGTTATGCATTATTCATGCATTTAAGGTGGTTGGTGTAAAGATCCAACTCTATTCATTTGTGAGGGTGCAGGTGCACACTCGCCGGCCACACAAACTACCAAACACTTCAGACCTTTAAAACGACTTCATCTTTAACAAATTTTAAACATATTTTTCTCCAAAATTTTCTGAAAATTCACATAATTTTCACCTCATAAGAATGGAAGATGTAGACAGAAAAAAGATGAAAATACTGTGCCTGCATGGATTCAGAACCAGTGGAAGCTTTCTCAAAAAGCAAATCAGCAAATGGGATTCTTCGATTTTTGCTCATTTTGATATGGTATGCCAATTGATATTTTCAGTTGTTTGAATGGATTAATTGTTCAACCACATCATTTAAAAGTTAAAATTGTTAGACATGAGATAAAGTTATTTATTTTAATTAGGCTTTGACCCCTCAAGTGAAGTGCAGATTATTTGAAGTATAATTGTAATTAAAAATTATCCCTTGGAATAGATCGACATAATAATAAGGCGTAAGAAGGCTTTCCAATCGATGGAATCCCATCCTTCCTTTTAGAGAAAGAAAAGTTTTGCTAAATTGCAAGTTTAAGGGGTCGTATGAGTCAAGTATGGCATCTAAAAACATGTAGAGTGTGTTTGATTGCAAATATGAAATTTACATAGAAATAAAATAAATTCTAGGCAATTGAATTGTCTAGAAATTATTTGCATGGAAAATGACAATTAAATGTGTTTGATTGACTTAATTTTCAACCTAGAAAATGTTGTCTTTTCCATCTTTTGATGTTTGATAGTCATTATTTTCCATGGAAATAATCTTTTTTTTTTTTAACTTTTGTTGTTTGATAGTCATTATTTTTCATGGAATTTGTCACTTTTTCCATGGAAATTGTAAATTTTCCATGAAAATTATTCAATCAATTTTTAGAAGTATTGTTCAATGGTGCCTTCAATCTGTACACAAATATAATTCGGATGCAAGATGAATTTTATACGTAACAAACACTTGAACAAATCGTTGAATATTATATTGAGGTGGCTCGAATCAGGAAAGAAATCCATAAAAACACACAATCAGGTGCAATTACACTTTTATTTATGGGGTTCAGCAGCTTTCATATTCGTTATCTCAACAGATTTGGTGCCCTCCACAATTTTTGATCAAGTGAAAACTTTAGAACATTAAACAACTATACAAGTAGATCTAAAGAACATATTATAAAATTCCAATCAAATGTAATTATTAGATAACCAAATAATGAACAAGATTGTCCGGCATAGTACAGATAGAGGATATTTAGGGATTCTAATTTTGAAGGCATCAGAGGAGTGACACTTATCCCTTGTTTGGTTTAGCTAAAAATCATATTTTTAGTAGATTTTTAATAAAAGTTGACGAAATATGTGATTGATAAGTTGATAAAATTTGCATGTTTCATTCAACGTACGTTAAAAATGAATTTAAGAAAAAATAAATTATAAAAAATGGGGACCAACAGGAGCTTAGTAATACAAATTTTTGTGTATGTTTTGCTAGTTTTTTGAATCATGTTGCTTTCAGGAGTAGAGATTTGAACTTGATCAATAATATATAAATGAGAGCATTTAATCTATAAACTATATAAAAATAGCTATTTAAAAAAAAAATACTCGAAAGAGTGGACAAAGGAGGTTTAATTTAGTACAGTTCTTCATCTCTTTCCAATCATACTCTCGACAAATGTATCGAGAGAATTTAATTTTATTAATTAGATGGTCTTCCCGAGCATACCCTACATGAATTTTTCAGGATTTTCCAGATGGGATTCGTCCAGCGGGAGGGAAATCTGATATCGAGGGCATATTTCCGGGCCCATATTTTGAGTGGTTCCAGTTCAACGAGGTATATTATTTATTGTCAAAATTAATTGATACCAGAAAATTACACACTCGACAGTATTAAAGGAGAACAATAATTAAAACGTTACTATTGTGTACCAAATGTGTCCATGTGGTATAGTTTTCTAAAAACTATAGTGTTACGCTGTTTTTATTAGGACTTTACCGGGTACACAAACTTGGAAGAATGCATAAATTACTTGTGTGAGTACATTACCAGCAAAGGTCCATTTGATGGTCTTCTCGGCTTCTCTCAAGTATACATCTCTGCTTTGTGCACAATAAGTTTGATTCATATGTTTAAATCAGAACTTGTTCTAAAATACCAAGAAATATATCAGATCAATTGAAATCAATTCTTGATTCTTCCACAGGGAGCAACCCTAGCAGCCCTTCTCCTTGGGTATCAAGCACAGGTACTTCAGTCTTCAGTCAAACACTTGCTTGAGACTAACTTATGTCGGGAAGGATAGGATGTCTAATCTTGTTCAGTATTACAAACTAAACATGCACATAGTGTTCAAAAACTTTTAAAATACCAAAATAAATACTATATAATTTTGTTTAGTGTTATCTAATATTTTATACTAAACGTGGACGTTAATGTGTATTGTAGGGAAAGATATTGATGGACCAACCAAAGATGAAACTGTATGTATCCATATCAGGTTCAAAGTTTAGGGAGCCAAGCATCTGCGAGGTTGCATACAAAGAGCCCATAAAGGTTAAATCAATTCACTTCATTGGAGAAAAAGACTGGTTAAAACTGCCTTCTGAGGAGCTAGCCACTGCCTTTGAGAACCCTCTCATAATAAGTCACCCTCAGGGCCACACTGTGCCAAGACTAGGTGTGGGTCATAAATGATTTTTTTCCCATCCCTCAATAACCTCTTCATTTCAGGGACACTAAACATACAAAGAAATTTGAAACGAATAATGTCCTTAAAGCTCTTTTAACTTTTCCAATCTGATGTGTTCAATTCTATATATGCAGATGAAGATGCTGTTCAGAAACTGAAAAATTGGACTGAGGAAATATTTCTTCTCTTTCAAAGCAAGAGCGCGCCACTTCAGGGTTCAGAGGATGCTAAACTTGGAAAAACAAAGAATGAAGAAGAATCAAAAAGTTAAATAAGAATTGTGACAAATATTTAAAAAATCATCAGAACTGAGAAAACCTTTAAAATTATGGGATGATGATATTTATTAAAGTTTTTTTTTTCTTAGTGAAAACAAGAATTCGACTTCTTTCTTCTTGATTATTTTTAATGAAGAAACTTGTCAGCTTTAAAGCTCACCAAGCTTTGATAATTTTTTTTTTTTTTTTATCGAACCAAGGTGGTGGAATATTTATTAATAACAAAATACAAATTATGAGATCACATCCGGAAATTTAAATATGGTTACATTAATCAGTTCACAAGACTAGGAGCTTAGTTAAAAAAAAGATCGAAAAATCAACTTATATATCTTATGAATATTATTCATGCTCTGTGTCACAATACATTTCGTCACAAACTTCGCAGCACATACCATTATCTTCGTTTTCCTATTCAGAGTATGTTAATATAGGCCAAAAACCTCATTTCGAAAGCACTCGTCAGTCATCAATATCTTCATGCCCATGCCTTTAAAGAAGGTCTCGTGCAAATAGAACAAAGTTGGTTGTACCTGCCCTTAAGTGTAGAGATCCCCTCTCCACTTGAATTAATGCAGGAACTTTTTATTTGATATATAATTAATTGAATAATGTGGAAATTACATAAATCCAGGTGATTAAAAATTGATTTTAAAAAATCAGGTCTACAATTTTTTTATTCAAAAATCAGGTACCAATTTTATATTTTAATAAATATAATAATATTAAAACCCTGATTTTTAATTTGTTATCACTCCCATCTTGCATGCACTCTCGCCTCTCTATCTTCTTCCCTTCTTCTCTCTCGTCTCTCTCTCCCTGTCCCTCTCCCTTGTCGTCGTCGTCAACAAAGGCG
>CAIGRB010034842.1:0-16225 GCA_903798255.1 Fraxinus quadrangulata | reverse complement strand
CCTTATGTTTAAAGTAGAGTTGGGATTTTCCCTTAGTTTAAATTTGTACTCAAAGAGTATTAGTAGAATGATCGGTGATAGAATACTCGTAGTTGGCAAGACTAGATAATTCCAGTTAAAGTTAAATAAATGAAAGAATATGTGATCTAATTAATTAGAATTATCATGTAATGACAACTTGACGAGTGTTTTAGCATAACTAAATAGCATTACTTGAAGAAACAATGTTATTTGAATCATAGATAAAAGAATACGGTTGAGATTTTGTTCATGTCTTTGACTATATTTTGAATTGACACGATTGGTTTAAATTGGATATTATATTGTTATTTCATAAGGTGATGTTGAGGTTGATATAACTTACAATCCAAACTATTCTTAGTATTAAAAATTAAAATGTAAAAATAAAAAATAAAATAAAATTAGAGGGATAAATATGTTTCAAAGGTTCCACGTCTCCATTGTTGTAATGATTTAAGCCCACCAATATAGTATTGAAAATGGTTTGAAAAAAGCGACTCTTGAGTATTGACCAACTTTGATTTGTATTTTGCATAGGGTCAGCAACTAACCACACTTTATGATTTCTTATTCACAAGTAAATTATCAGAGTATAGTGTAGGGACGGAGCTAGAATAAAATAATCGTGGGAGCAAATTTCATAAAATTGTAATCGTGGGGGCAAAAATAGTATAGGTGAAGACTTTAATTATCTCCACTTTTTACCAAAAATTAAAAATAAACTAGAAAAAATTTAGTCGTTGAAAGTTTGAGTGACTAAATTTTTACAATTAAAAGTTGAGAATACATTTGCAAGCATAGTGTAAAGTTCATATACTAACCATAATTTAGTACAAATAACTAGTGTAGTAATGCTTGCCATGTTCTTATTGATTTAAAGACACGACATCAAGTTTGTTTTTCACAACAGATTTACTCGAAGGGTCCAACATTTACCATTTTGCCCTTAGTATCGTTTCGATCCAAGTGATTGGAGACTTGTTTTAATAGAACCATTTCTCAACAAAGAATGTTGATTTTTGCTAATAGATGGACAGCTCGTGGATTGCCACTGTGACCAATATGGTTCAGGCATGGGCCTTGGTCGAAACTATAGTTTCCGCACTTTTCAGTAGTTTAGCACTAACTTGGCGCTCGAGTGGTGTCGTCAGATTTTCACTCGAGACTTGGCACTAGCCTGCGCTTAGTGTTGGTGTTATCCAACCCAGACCCGTTTCACGTTTTGACGAATTTTGAGCATTCATATCCATCTATAACTTTACTTTTAGGGTTTTGGATATCCCCTATATATTTAGTTCTTCATTTTATTTTAGACCAAAAAAGTTAGAAATATTGTAAACAGAAAATCATTGTATCATTTCTTCATATTATAATAAATTTCTATTATCTGCATTACATTGTTCTTGTGTTTTAAGATCTTTATTTCATATTGTGCATATAATATCTTATTATCTCCAACAAATTGATATTGAATTAATCCGATTCCAGTTTTCTTCATAACAAATTGATATCAGATCTTTTGATTTTGAGATTATTGGGAAGATCGAGGTTTTGATTAAGTTAAGCGCTCAACTTGATTTTTTGTGATAGCAACTATGAAGTATTATATTTCGATATTGGATCACAATAAAAGATTCTCTTTGTGGCAGGTAAAAATGCGAGCAGTAATCGCTCAGATGAATTTGGACGATGCGTTATTAGCATTTGACAAGATGCTTACAATTTGGACTTCGGAGGAGAAACAACGGTGGGATCGAAAGGCCCTATCTCAAATACATCTTCATTTTTCAAATAATATTTTTTAGGATATATTGAAGGAGAAGTCAACCAATGCATTACGGTTAAAATTAGAGCAATTACGCACGACGAAGAGTCTTACTAGCAAATTGTATATGAAACAACGTCTATATTCCCATCGTATGATAGAAATGTACATCTCTTGAACATCACTTGGCTGCTTTTAAGAAAATCATCACTCGTCTGGAAACTTTGGAAGTCAAATATGATGAAGAAGATTTGTGATTGATTTTATTATGTTCATTGCTATTAGGGTTTTAGCGCGTTAGCAATTCTTTAGACAAAAGGACTGTTATAAAATAGTTGTAAAAGTTAAGGAGTTATTTGGTTTGTAGTATAGTACTTGAAGGAGTCCAAGATGCCAAGAAGATCACATATGATCAAGGGAATGCAATTAGAAATCTAAAGAGTGTCAAAGAGCCGCACAAGATATGCTCCAAATTCTCAGCCACAACTTGCAATACATTTTTCACATAGAAAACATTGGAATATGTATAAGGCTATTTCTTGAAGAATTGTATCCCTTTGAGTTAGTTTTTCAATGCAGTTTGAATCACCTCAATCGGATAGAGAAAGAGAGAAGTTATGATAAAAATACCGACAACTGCTCAGCTCTTGCTCGCTTGTCGTTGAGCTATCGCTCGAGCGACAGTGTTTCCCGAGGAAACCCTAGTTCTCGTTTTTAAAGAGTTTTAATGGGCCTAGACTACCTAACTACCTTTTACTGTAAATACTCAAGCCCTTGCACATTTTTTTGTGTGGTTGTTTATTATTCTTTTGCCTCATATCATTCTTTAGAGATTCAAGAAAATATTCATCCTTTTTTATTTATCCTTTTCATTCTTGAGATCATTCAACTACACTTTGGAAAAATATCAAATTAAAGAATCCAAAACACCAACTTCCTAAATTCATATTCATGAAGGTACTTTCTTAATAGCTTTCAGAGTTGCTGAAGATTGAGGGAGGTTGGATAGCAAGCACAGTAAGAGTACAAGAACGAGACATTCTTGGTGGTCCACATGAGATAGACAATTCCAGAATATCGCGAACAGGTGTGAGTGAAGCATGTTCCAACGGATCTTGTAGATTGCAGGAATTAGATCAGCGAGTCCCCGTGGATTTTCTAGGCTAGATCATACTGTAAGTTTACATTGTCTATAGTGGAAACTACTAGTTTGATCCTAGAGTTTTTACCTAATTAAGGATTTTCTCCATCATCATATTTTGTATTATTTACGACTTTCTATATAACTGCAGCATTCAAATCATAGGAAAATTGAATTGATTGACCAACCAACCATCTAGAAACAATTAAAAATGATTTGTTGCTTATTAATTGTTAATTTTAATTCAGCATTAGGGTTGAACTAGTAACTAACAATTGCCCAATTCATACATGTCATTTAGAGACATGATTTTATATAGTCTTGATATTCTCACCATCGAAAAAGTCTATGATACTTTATATTCAAAGGAGAAAATGAAACATATTGTTGCATCTGAGGTTCATAAAGATGGCCTTATTATTGATGGTAGTCATGCAAGGAGCAAGTCAAAATCTAACTTCAAATTTCGTAATTATTGCAAGAAAATAGGCACTTGGTAAATAATTGTTATAAGTTACAGAATCAAGAAAAATTGACTGCAAATCAACAATCAGAAACTTTAGTGGAAATAAGTATTGTAGAAAATCCTAACAGTGAAGGAAATATTTTACTTATGTTTAAATACAACTCCAAACTTGATGAGACTTGAATTCTTGATATAGCTTACACTTTTCATATGTGTCGCAATTAGGATTTTTTTTTCAACATATAAAGAAGTTTCAAAAGGTGTTGTAATGACCAATAATAATACACCTTGTCGGATAGTTGGTATTGGTCGAATCAGAATAAAGATATTTGATGGGACTGTTAGGACACTTGATGTAGAGAGATGTGATCCAGATCCGAAGAGAAATCTTATCTCCTAAAATACTCTTGATTCATAAAAGTACATATACACTGTTGAAGGTAGAATCTTAAAAGTTTGTTAGGACACTTGATGTAGTGAGATGTGTTCCAGATCCGAAGAGAAATCTTATCTCCTTAATTACTCTTGATTCATAAAAGTACATATACACTGTTGAAGGTAGAATCTTAAAAGTTAGTAAATGAGCTTGTGTTTTGTTAAATGGACATAGAAAATTTCAATTATACATCTTGTAGTGTTATATAGAATCTTTGGTCAACCATCATATTTTAAGAACTCAAGTGGACTTGGAGTTGGATTCTGTTTTGTTGGAGTCTAGTTTGTGATCTTCTTTGAAGAATACATCTCACTTGAACTTAGAAGTTATGGGTAATGTCGCTTTGTCTGATTATATTTAGTTGCTAGTAACTAACCTATTTTTTGTCATAAGACTCCACATATGTACAATTCTACTGATTTAGTTGATGGTTTGAATACAGTTAAAGGTGTTGATAGTAGCTAAGATTCTTCTTTTGATACATTCACTTTTGATGATTTTGTTTTGGGATTTGTTTATGCCTTGTTTGGTGACGTCCAAGCCCATTGCTTGGAATTTTGTAATACTCGATTATTCAGTTTTACCCTAACTGGATGACAAAATTTTAGAAAATTTTGATGGATAATTTCATTTGTTTTTTGTTGAAGAGTTGAAGTTTATTCTTTACAATGGAATTTGTCTCCATGTAGAGAATCTTTGAAGTTTTGTTCATTGCAGTGGAACTCGTGTCAAGGTGGATTTTCTTAGAATTAGGGTGTAACCTAAATTCTAATTGAAATCATATTCGAAGTCTATTTGACAAATTTTAGTTGAAATTCTATTTGGAAGCCAAATTGAGAGTTCGAAATTGTATTGGATTTGAAGAGATCAAATTATGGACATGATAAGTGCATTTTTACACACTTATTTTAGCACCAAAACATGGACAATTGTTGATTAATATGTCGAAATATAACTTAATTCTTTATAATTTACGTTTTGCAGGACAACGTGATGAATGTAGCAAAAATATGGAGAAACAAGTAGAAAAATGACCAAAATGAAGGAAAAAAAACGTTCAGGGACCAAGATACAAATAACCAAAAGATGAACTGGAAGAGGAAATGAAGATGCGAAGATGTCAAGGTCAAATTGAGCAATGCACTAAGCTATGCGGTCGCATAGTAGTATTCCTATGCTGTCGTAAGAGCCGTTTCAGAGATTTCTAGTACCACATTCAACTCTTCTATGCGACCGCAAGGAGTTTAACTATGCGGTTGCATAGTTGGTGTTTTGATGCGATTTTTCTGGTTTCCTTCTACGAATGAAACACTTAAGGAAACAACATCTAGGATGAGTATTTAAACCCTAGAGCCGTTCAAGGTGGAAAAACAAGACGAGATGATTAACAATTCCATGGAGAGCTAAAAACCTTGGTGAGTTAGGAAAGAACTCAATTGGATTCAGTGATTTCAAAACTTTTTGATTCATTAATTTTGATTTTCATGTTTTAAACAATTCAATGGTTAAGACTTCCTTTTCATAAAGTTGTTTTGAGATTGACTTTTTTATTAAATTTTTCATAGAGAGTCACGCTTTTTTTATCGGATGATTGAAGTATTCATTTAGGCTTTAATCTCGTTTATTTATGTTTATTGGTATGATTCATTACTACTTTATGCTTGAGTACATAGTTATTTTTTAATCTGATTTTAATAAACAAAAGTGTGCATGCTATAACAAGAGGATTAACCGTTAGAATTACAATTGAATAAACGCGTTTGACATATTTTCCGGTTTAGAGAAACAAGGTTGAACATCTCTAATTGCATTATAAAAAATGAATCATCGTTGTTGAATGATCAAATCCAACTGAGGGAATTCCAAAGCTTCACTCTTTCAAACTTGATTTTAACTTCATTCCAACAAATACATTATTTCAATATTTCAAACTCGATCTTAATTTCATTCGAACAAACAAATTTTAAGATTTTAAAAGAACATTCACTTTTCGATCCTTTAAGTATTTTTACTATCTCCTTCTAGAATCAACACCCTGAAGCCGTGTCGCAATTACTGCATTATTCTTTAGGCGGAATCAGGATCCGACAGAAAAGTTGCTGCATTTTCGCTAGCTGAGCACTTGCTTGATGTTCGAGCGGCATCGTCAGATTTTCACCCAAGACTCTTTAGGCCTGATCATTTTAACTGGAACCAAATCTCTGGTTCCGGTCCGGTTCTCAAAAAAATAAATTAGAAACCGAAACTGATAACCTGACTGAATCCAATTCAATTCTTGGTTTTTGAACCAAAATCGTGGGTACAGTGGAACCAATTTTTATATATATAGTTTTTACAAGTTAAAGACTAGTTAAAAAAATATAAAACCTAAAAATTCCAATTTAGGTAGTAATTAGTCTAAAATTCTAGATTCTAACCCTAAGAAATCAAGACTGACTCCTACCTTCTTACATCTCGACTCACATTAGATTGTTGCATTTCACATGTTAGTACATATTAATATTTACAATTTAATCTTTTTAATCAAATAATTCAAGCTAAATTGTGGCGTAAGATGATGAATCAAAGTGTTTATTTTTTGCAATACGAGATTTTTACTTTCTTGCATTGTTTACAAATTTAAGTGAGTTTTTTTAATTTTTTTATAATGCATGGCAAATGAGCTTGATATATTCATTGCTTGAGCCGTGGTCCACCTTTTTTTGTTATATTGAGTTCATTATTCTCTTTTGAAATATATTTTTTTTCTCTTTTTCATTCAAATAGAGCGAGTTCAATATGTGGACTGTAATTTCTTGATATTATTTAGTTTTGTATCCAATTTGTATTTTTTTTTATGTCAATTCTTTTAAAAGTAGAATAATTTAAGCATTGTTCATAATTAAATTATATGCTCTAGTATGCCTTGCTTATGGATCGAATAAAATCTATTAAGAAAAAATAATTTATTCTCAAATTATAATTTAATTTTTGGTATTTTAATTTTCTCCTATTTTCATAGTTTTTAGTATCCACTATTTTGCTTTTCAAAAATCTTTTAGCTGAACTTTCTTCCTTGCACAAATATTTTCCAGTATTAGCATGTCAGGTATATGTACTAAAATGGTTTATGTGAAAATATTTAGTAAATGTATATAAAATATGTTTGGGTAGAACCGAAACCGAACCGGAACCGACGGTTCGGATTTGGGTTTGGTTCTAGTATTTTCAAGGATCTAAATGATTCCATATATGAATTATTCGAAGTATAATGGGTGGGTCAGTCAGGGTATTTCATACCCGAAGTATAATGATTGGTTCTGGGTATTGAAATACCCGTATTGACCCACCCGACGCCCAAACCTAATTCATTTTCATCTATGAGTCTACTTTTAAAGTGTTGGACATCCATCCATATATTTTAGCTCTTCATTGTATTTTTGACCAAAAAAACTCGAAACATTGTAAACACAACATTTATGTTCTTTCTCCATATTATAATAAAATCTTCATTCTGTGCAAAATTACATTTTTCTTATGTTTTTGAGATTTTTATTTCATATTGTGTCAATAATCTCATATTCTCTCCAACAAATTTGTATTGAATTAATCTGGTTCCAGTTTTCTTCATAACAACAAGCATTGAGCTTAAGGAAAATTAGAAGCACAAGTAGGAGCAACAACCTCAACAATGTTCTTGTCAATACAAATCAATTCCGACTGGAAATAGCAATGATTTCACCACAAAGGTTCCTAAGAATAGAGAGGTCGACATCGAATCTTGATCTTCACCACAAGGTCCAAATTTAGTTCAACCCGACCACGAATCATAGAGATGCTCTACGGTTTCTTGCCATTCCTAAAAGAACAAAATCCTCGTTCAGAAAGCAATTAACATGTCACTCAAGTTAAAAACAAACTAATTAATCCAATTAATTAATGACCCAATAATCACTTTACTTTCAGATTTGAATGAACAAATAAAACAGTATGCATGATTATGTCAATGTCATATGCAAACTTGGTCCAATGTCCATTGATAGCGGTTTACATTGTGCCACAAAATCTGAATAGAAAATCCTTTGTACGGAAGAATTCATGTTACTTTTTTGTTAGGAATTTTTTTTTTTTTAAAACCTAAATTAGGTTGGATTTTTTTTTTGGAAAAATATTGTTTCTTTTATTTCATGCATTTTTATTGGAAAAATATTGTTTATTTTATTTCACATGAATTTTGATCTTGTTTCCATCTTCGTGCCCTATAAATATTAGACTTTTTGACAAGATTTGTATTACTGAAATATAGAATAATTGTGTAGGAAAAATTATTGTTTTTTTTTTCCATATTAATTAATTGAATAAAATACTTTATTTTTATGTCAATTAATTCTTTGTCTTCTATTTTGTTGTTTGTTTACGATCATATACTTCATATTGTTTTATACTTTGGATGATGTGTTGTTAGAATTTGACAAAATGCCTACAACTTGGATGATGGAGGAAAAAACAACGAAAGGATTGGAATGCACTTTCACAGATCCATCTTCATCTCTCCAACAATATTCTTCAGGACGTTTTGAAGGAGAAAAAGATAATTGCGTTCTTATTAAAGCCGGAACAATTGTGCATGACTAAAAGTTTGCCAAACAAATTACATCTGAAATAGAGGTTGTATTCTAATCGCATGGCAGAAGGCGGATCTTTGGAAGATTTGGCTGTATTCAAGGAGATCGTCGCTGAATTAGAGACTTCAGAGATAAAGTATGATAAAAAAATTTAACCTTAATCCTATTGTGTTCATTTCATGATAAGATGTGTAGGAAAAATTATTGTTTTTTGTTTTCCATATTAATCAATTGAATAAAATACTTTATTTTTATGTCAATTAATTATTTGTCTTTTATTTTGTTGTTTGTTTACGATCATATACTTCATATTGTTTTATACTTTGGATGATGTGTTGTTAGAATTTGACAAAATGCCTACAACTTGGATGATGGAGGAAAAAACAATGAAAGGATTGGAATGCACTTTTACAAATCCATCTTCATCTCTCCAACAATATTCTTCATGACGCTTTGAAGGAGAAAAAGATAATTGCGTTGTTATTAAAGCCAGAACAATTGTGCATGACTAAAAGTTTGCCAAACAAATTACATCTGAAATAGAGGTTGTATTCTAATCGCATGGCAGAAGGCGGATCTTTGGAAGATTTGGCTGTATTCAAGGAGATCTTCGCTGATTTGGAGACTTTAGAGGTAAAGTATGATAAAAACATTTAACCTTAATCCTTTTGTGTTCATTTCATGTTTAGAGACACAATCTTTTATAGTCGTGATACTCTCACCATTGAAGATGCATATGATGCCTTATTTTCAAAAGAGAAGATAAAGCGTCTGATTGGATTTGAAGAGATGGAAAAAACCTTGTTGTTCATGGTGATCGGATAAGGGGTAAGTCAATGTCAAATTTTAGTAATCAGGTTTGTTATAGTAAGAAAAAATGACATATTAAGAGGGATTGCGACAAATTACAAAACAAGGGTAATTTGACTGCAATTCACGAGAACGAATCAAATACTTCAGACGAGACCAACATAGCTGTGAACTATTTGAGTGATGGAGATATTTTGATGATTTCTGACATGGAATCCAAACCTGATGAGAAGTAGATTTTGAATACAGTTTGTGCGTTTCATATTGTTGATCTATGATTGATTTCGAGTTTTGATTATAACAAACAAATTATTCTTATCTCTAATATTTATATTCGAGTCTTCATTGCTACATGTTGCGAACTTCATAGAAATCGAGCATTCACAATCAATCTTGAAATTGAGCACTGGAGTCAAAACAATCGGAGACAAATCAAGCCTCGCGTCAAATTCAAAATCGAGCAACACATTATGCAATCAGGCCAAAACAATCGAAGACACTAGACTTAGACGATTTGAATCCATATGTAAAGGTAAAACACTTTGATTCTTAGCAATGAATCACTACAAGCTCGTTAGTTAAAATTTTTATGCACATAATAAACTTTTCACAAAAGTATTCGCATTAAAATTATTTTCGACGTGACAAAAATCATCACTTAACTTTTGAACTCTTTATCAATAACACTTATTTTGAAAAAGTTAAGTGAATATATCCCTAAAGTATTTACACTTGCAAAAATAATCAAGAAAAGAGTAAAAAAATTTGATCGTTCTGATTTCTGACGCTCAACGGCTAGTTCAGTCGTCGGTACAATGGCAGATGTCCGGTTGGGCAGAATATTTTACGTTTCTCAACTGCTATAAATACCAACTCACTTGCCATTTATTAGAAGCGTTGTAGAGTATTCAATTGAGGTTCTTTTGAGCTTAAATTGAATTGATTTCTCATCTTATTTATTATCATCAAATTATTTTTGTTTTGAAAAACCTTTGATTGATCTCAACCTTGAAAATCATTTCATTCATCAAAGATTTTCAGATCTAATTCTTAAGCTTTATTCATTGTTATCTATTAAAGTGTTGGCCTTATTTTCTTCTTGGACTCAATCTTGAATTCATCATTAAGAAAAGAAGATTTCATTTGTAAATTTATTTGAATTGTGAGTCGTGTTAAGGTCCCATAAATCTCAACGTTGTAAAAAGGTCGGTGCTCATTGCTTGTAAGTCACCAAAAGCTTTGTGAAGGGTTGAATTGCACCACAAGTCAATCAACATAATAAAATTAGCCTTACTCGTGTCGGAGAGATTGGTAACGGAGGACGTAGATAATTGCGCTGGATCGAACCTCCATAATTATATCGTTTGCACTCTCTATCCCTCTTTACTTATTACTTTCATATTCGTGCTTACTATTTGAATTAATCTATCTAGTTATTACATGCTTGATTTTAAGTTAGTTTTTTGAAAAAAATTTAGAAACTGAATACCTTCATCTTGGTTAGCTATTTTTAGGTTTTCATATATGTGTCCCAACCGAGATTTGTTTGAAACAAACGAAATGGTGATGCAAGATGTCGTTGTCATGGGTAATAATAAACATTGTCGGGTAGCTGGTATTGGTAGATTCAGATTAAACCTGGTGGATGGAACATGTAGAACACTTGATCATGTTCGAAATATTCCAAATTTAAAGACGAATCTCATTTCGTTGACCAATACTGATTCAAAATGGTACACGTTCTCTAGAAGAGGTGAAGTTTTGAAGGTTTGGAAGGGTGTTCGTGTTGTATTGGGGGGGTAGAAGATGCCCCAATTATACATCTTGCAAAGCCGAGCATAATTTGTGAAAAGTTAGCACATATCTAGTATCGTGGTGGAGATTCAGTTTGGAACTGTACCTTTGGGATTTGGTTTGGGGTCCATATTGAATAATACTACTCAGTCGAGTTTGGAGGATATGGGTAATTCTGCTTTATCACCATTACTTGCGGTTTTATCGTATTCAACTGTTAGGGATAGACCCATTGGAGATATGTATGTGTATGCTAATTTAGTTGTATATGCTTTTAGCATTTTTGAAGGTGTTGAGACTACCCACGAGCCTTCTATGAAAGCATTGGAAGTTGATTCCGGTACAGGATGTACTTTGACACTGTTTGGTAATTTCTAATTTTTTGTGAATTTTGGGGAATCCAATGGTTGGGTTTATGTATTCGTGTTGGATAGCATGGAAGATGAGGAGTATTTTAGTGTTTGAGAAAGTTTGGTTCTTGTTGAAGAGTTCGAATTTTTTTCCTTGCAATCAGATTTATTTTTTTAAGTGGAGAAATTTTGGAACTTCGTTCGTTGCATCGGAATTTGTGTCAAAGTAGAGATTGTTGAATTTTGATCCAAATCTGGTTGGATTTTTTTTGGAAAAGTATTGTTTCCTTTATTCTACGCGTTTTTATTGGAAAAATATTATTTTCTTTATTTTACATGTTTTTATTGGAAAAATATTGTTTCATTTATTTCAAGTGATTTTTGATCTTGTTTTCATCTTTGATATTTCTAAAGTTTGGCATGCACCCCTATAAATATTAGACTCTTTTGACATGTTTTGTACTATTGAAATATAGAATAATTGTGTGCGCACAGTTATTATATTTATTTTCTCCATATTAGTCAATTAAATAAGATACGTTCTTCTGCCAATTAATTCTGTCTTTTTTCTTGTTGTTTATTTGCAATCATATACTTCATATCGTGTCATATATATTACCTAGATCCGTTTTATATCCCAACTCTTTTTATATAAAATGCATCAAAAATCAATAAAAGGAAAGGGAATTACCCCGTAACTCTAGTCTTCTTTTTACTCCTTTGTTGGCTACAAACATAGCCTTTCTAGTCTTCTTCCATCTTCCCTCTCATCTTCTTCATCATCTTCATCCTTGCCACGCGTAAGCTGGGTCACATTTTGAAATTTTGTGAAATTTGCGTAGAAGAGAAAATATTGCTAAGATTTTTTAAAGAAATGTGTAGCTTTGCATTGGACATAAACATCGAAAGAGTGCGCAATATATGAAAAATGAAATGTGTCTTTTCTATCTAAAAGTGACCTCTATGTGTAATTTACCCCATAAATAGATCGGTAATTGGTAATACTATTATTCATACGCGCAACAAATTAAAGAAACCAGAAAAAAGGGGTAATATATATATATATACCTAAAATTATGAATTTTGTTTCTTTATATTATTGCAAAAATGATATTAGCTCTTGAACATAATCAATAGTTAACCAAAAGTTTAGCCTTTTTCTAAGAAAATGCTACATAAAAGCAGCATAGAACTTATCTACTAGCTGGATCTGTTTCCTTATTCGACCATACATTCCATGCTGATAAACGACAAGAATAATACATGCGTTGAGATCATATACCTTATACATCTCTTCTTTACGGGAGTCATGAATAATACGAAGGTAGCATCCCAGGTCTTCTTGTTCCTTTTGTATTAACTCTAATGAAGTCACAGCAGCGGGACAATGAAAATATATTATTTCCTGTAGAGTTAGAATTTCCTCAATAATAGAAGGGATCTCCACCAGTTTGGGGCAGTCCCCAAGACTTAGGCGCTGAAGATTTGGAAACTGAGTTTTATCGGCTTTCCAGTGCTCCAGATTCGTGGTCAAAAGGAGCAGGAATTTTAGTTCAGGAAATTCCCCTTCACTTGGTTCCCACACCCCGCCATCAAATGATATGTTTTTGAGTTTGAGTACTTCAAGATTGGGCAATGAACCAAGAACTGCCATGTTTTTCGAAGATAATCCGCAACGACACAGTGTTAAGTTTTTGAGTCTCGCTGCAAGAACAAAGTTCTCTGGCAGAGGATCATTCTGGCAGTGAAAAAGGCACTTCAAATCTTCAAGTTGATGTAGATGGATAAAACTGTCAAAACAGGATGAGATCTCGGTGTCTTCATCACGGTAGAAATTAACTGTCAATTTCTTAAGGTTTGGCATCATCTGAAGGACCTCCTTGGTAAATCTGAAATTTCTCACAATCTCAAGTGTTTGCAGGTTTTCCAATAAAACAATTTTTTTCCTGATTTGTGCACTATAAGGATAAGGCAAGAAGCACTTCTCTATCAATATATGCCTTAATTGTGGCATCATCAAGATCTCGAATGGTAGGTTTAAAGTTTGGAAGGATCGAATAATTAATGTTTGAAGATTTAAAAGTTTGGATATTGACACAGGAAGCTTAGCAACCTGTGTGAACATGGCGAAGTACCTTAAATTAACTAGCGCTGCTAGTTCAACTGGGAACTCCGAAAACAATAGGTCGAATACATGCAATACCCTTAGCTGTGGGAAGGAAATTAATAAGTTTACATCCCTTGTTATGTTTTGGGTTTTGAAGTATAGAAGAGAACGAACAGGACAAACATAATTTTCTGGAAGGCAATCGTAAATATCTGACTGAATACTTACGCGACGCTGATTGTGTATGCATTCTGGAGAGAACTCAACACGTCGATTTATGACCTGAAGAAACTTCTCCTCCTGAGCTTTCCTCATGCAGAGGTCCCGCATGAGGTGATGGAGGCCACATGCTTTGATTTTACCAGTAAAAGTTCGCTCAAGAACAAGAACCATACTTCTATCAATAAGATCTTTCAAATACGTCTCAGCTACCTCTTCCAAGCTTTTAAATCTATCTGGCTTCAAAAATCGCTCGGCAACCCATAACTTGATGAGTTCCGATATTTGGATCTTACAATCTTCAGGGTAAGCTCCCATATAAAGGAAACATGATCTCAAATGATGTGGCAAGTCGTTATAACTCAAGGATAGGATCTCTATGATCTGATCATCAGTACCAGTTACTACAGAAGTGAAATTTTGTTTAATGTGCATCCAGTAATCAACTGTCATCTTGCTTCTGTAGAGATGGCCGCCAATAACTGAAACTGCAAGTGGAAGTCCTCTGCAATTTTTGGCAATGTCCATTCCAATTATCTCGAATTCAGGAGGACAACATTGTTCCCCAAATACCCGGTGACGCAACAAGTCCCAACTTTGTACGGGACTTAATAAACTTAGATGGTAAGTAGGGCTGGAAGAGTTGGCATAAACAGCCACATTTAACTTTCGAGTAGTCAATATGATCCGACTTCCATTGTTGTCATCGGGAAAAAACCTTTGGACTGCATCCCACGCCTTGGTATCCCACACGTCATCCATTACGATGAGATATCTGTTTCCCTTCAGACTTTTGTATAATTGCTCGCCCAGTTTTTCAGTATCCATTTCATATGATTTAAGACTGAGGATTCTTTTTGAGTGCAGAAGGCCCGAGAGCATTTCTTGAACATGATAATTTTGACATACCTTTATCCAGGCAAGAGTGTGGAAGTGATACACAATAAGTGAGCCATCATAAACATTTTTGGCCAGTGTAGTTTTACCAATTCCTCCCATTCCAACAATTGAGATGATTTCTAGTTTAGTGGATGATCCAGTGAGTCGATCCTTAATTTGAGTCAACCCCTCATGAAATTCAACCATAACGCACTTGATACTGGAACCAGATTTTGATGACTTAGAAGGCAAGGTTTTACTTCGATGCAGATCTTCTAT
Source organism: Fraxinus quadrangulata (assembly GCA_903798255.1). Lineage (NCBI taxonomy): Eukaryota > Viridiplantae > Streptophyta > Magnoliopsida > Lamiales > Oleaceae > Fraxinus > Fraxinus quadrangulata. The sequence goes on along the minus strand of CAIGRB010034842.1, from coordinate 1,354 downwards.
GTGGTTCATGTCCTTCATCATCACCATCTCTTCTGAAATGAAATTGAGTTTTTCTATTATCTTCTGTAGGCCCTCATATTCCTGCTCCCATTCTGAGAAGATCTGACTCGACATGTGCAGTTCAATTTGATCTATTTGAATTCCAGATCCTGCTCGAATCTGATTGGACAAATGGGATTCAATTATATCTTCTGCTTCATACACCACATCTCTGATTCTTCCTTCTAAACATTTAAATGTTACACAATTTTTGTCTGTAGAATCTTCTTCCAGAAAGGATAACATGAAGCTAAGCTTTTTATCAAGAGATCTTAATATCTGTGTGTCTGTTTGATGAAGAAAAATCGGACATTGATCATCAGGATGCAAGATCTGCTCTAGCGTTTGAGTAAGTGAAAGTAGAGCATCATAAGCCATCTCCAATATCTCTGCAGGGACGTAAACACAAGATTAAGTGGATAAAGGAGTTTATGTAATGTTAGTGGAATGTTACAAATTTTCTGTTTAATAGCCTCCGTGGGGCTAATGTATACGATTTATATATTTCAAATACAAACTCAAAAACAATACCCACTTACATCCCTCATTTTTATTTATTCATAAATTCTTCCAAATGGAGGCTTAATGAGTATAACGAACCAATACTCTCATACATATGTGCATGTTAGATAAGTATAATTTTTCAAACAAAAGTAGAATTTATTATTGAAGTTGTAGTATGTATCACATGCAACAAAACTGGTCACAACAGCCAGACATACTGTGATGCAAAGCCGCATTATGGGCAGGAGAGGAGCTAGGAATTTTACTGGTCACAACAGACAGACATACGGTGACGCAAAGACGCATTATGGGCAGGAGAGGAGCTAGGAATTTCGTTCAAAGAGAGCACAATTTTATCGATGCCGAACGTCGAATTTTTGGTCATGGATTTAATGATGATAAAAATATAAAACAATATTATGACTAGTAGTATTCAAAATGACAGAAATACTGGAAGCAAAAGCGAAGCAATTCACTGTGAAGACAGAGTAAACTCACAGTCACAGAGGCAACAATACTGGAAGGAACTGGAAGTGAAGAGCAATGTGTAGGTAGTAGGCTTCGACCAATTGAAGAGAAAAATGCTAATTTCATGTGTTTGGGTATGTCTGATGGATATCAATGAGGAATGAATGTATTTAAATAGTGATGTGATGAGAAATATATTGTTAAAAAGTAAGGAAAAGTTATACATGTAATGAAAAATATTTTTTTATTAAAGAATGTGTGGTTGAAAATGAGTTTTGAAAGAATATGTGTCAAACAGAGGTTTAAAAAGGAAAAAAAAAATCAAACATTATTACAATTTACA
>CAIGRB010034825.1:65794-82381 GCA_903798255.1 Fraxinus quadrangulata | reverse complement strand
TTACCAAGTAAAAAATGTTTTACATTTACATATAATCGTGAAATGTCTAAGTGTTTAGTTTGAATAATTTTTTCGTGCATTGCTTGATGGTACTTCGACTATTTGTCTCGATTGTCGTCAAGGCATTGCGAGATTTGCAGTTTCAATCATTAGGCCTCGATTATTTGATCTTGTTTCTATGTTGGCTGTTGTATGCAAATTACTTGTCCTCGAACTTTGTGCCATCAAATATATATATGCGCTAAGGACACTTAAAATCAATTTGTTAGTGATAAACATAATTTGTTTGTGATAATCAAAACGAGACGTCAACCATAGGTCAACAAAAGATATAACACCCCCATATTTTTTCAAATCGACAATCAATTGTTTCTTTGTATGAAGGAAATATTCTATTATATCTGAACGAAGAGTGTTTCGACTTACTATAGCATACATCGGTTGAAAATATTCTTTCACGTACGAGACAAAAATGTAGGTTGTCTACTATTGTTAGAGCCAACTCAACAGCAGCAACGAACTTTACCATTACCGTTCGAGCTTTCTCCTACGAATACATCCAAGTAATAAGTGGCGTATTAGTAGAACCGATGCCTAGACTCCCAAATTGCAGTTGCGTTTGACCGGCAGGAAGAAGCCCATATTTAGCGCACATGATTTGTAGTGAATGTTGAGGTTGGTGGTTCCGATGCCTTTTTGTCATACCAATCGTTATTAATAGTATTTACATACTTCTTTAGATTTTGCAACTTCATCGACCACACGATCTATTTGAATCAATTTAAAATGATCCCAACATTTTGCTTTTTTTTCCGTTTCGCTTCCCTCTTGCATCGGAAATATCTAATTCATGTTTATCCTCCCCGTTCCGCCTCCAAAATATCAACGTCATCCAAATTAATTGGATTACTACTTCTATGAGCATCGAAAACCGAAATATTTTCGAGAATAGGTACTTCGTTTAGATTAATAAATTCATTCTGAAATTAACTTTGCGCGTGATAGGTGATTCGCCTTCAATACCGAACAAACGTTCAACAAATGAGTGTAGATCCATTTGTGAATTAATATATGTGTAGTAAGTAACAAATCAAAAAATGAAATAAAGTTGATGTGTAAGATTGTAATTAAAAATTTGTTATGTGATAATTAATATTGAATAATTGAAATTGAATGTAGAAGTATAATTGAGAAATGAATGTAGACTATATATTAGTTTAGAAGATAGATTGTAAAATCAAGAATATAATGTAAAATGTAGAAAAGATTAGAGGTCAAGAGTTGTGTGAAAAAAATGGGAATGGGATGGATATTTATAGAGAAAAAAATTTAAATTTATTGGCCGTTTCGGTCACTGTATAAGCAGTGACCGTTGCCAAACGGTAACGATCGCTGAACTTTTTTCAGTGGCCGTTTCGATCATTAAAAAAGGTGAGACGGGCTCATGGCTCGCCTAAGTACGAGCCTAAGGGCCGGCTCGTGTGGGGGCTAGCCAGCCTATTTGACTCAAGCTTGTCATTTGACAAGTTCGAGCAGCCCACGAGTCATCTTTTCACTAGCCGACGAGTCGCTCGGCCCGTTTACCACCTCTAAACAGAGATGGCGTCGTTTTCGAGCATCACCATTGTAGTGTCGATGATTTAAGCGATGGCATCATCACCGTCTATGTAGCTTTGTAGCATTGGTAAATTGGAATATGGAATTTAATCGATGATGTCGTCGTGGTTGTGGATTAGTTGATCTCGTGGAATGAAGATGGAACAACGTTCATAGTGTGGAGGAATTTGTTGTCGAAAACGCAGGTCAAAGTAAAGGAATACAGTGAAGAGAAATCCATGACGGTAGCTATAAGTGTGGATGCAGATGAAGAGATGACTCCAATGCTCTTTGGGGCTTCGATTAAGGTGAAACGCGTAAGGAGTGAAGAAGACTTGGGAGAAGTTTGGGTCCCATCTTCGTGCATCGATGCTTCAACAATGATGATGATGTCATCGCCGTATTTTGAATCTAATTTTTGTGGTGGTTGTGCAATGATTTTGGACTTGGTTTTTGGGATGGTTGTGCAGTGATTTTGGTGGGGTTTTGTCGGTAGTGTTGGTGGTGGTGGTGGTGGTGTTGGCTGTAGTGATAAGATTACAATGTTGGTGAGGTTGTGGTGGTGCTTGTGCTCACAAATGGTGGTGATAGTGCGGGGTGATAGTGCTGATGGCGGTGAAGTGGTAGTTGTGGTTTTGAATGTCCGGGTTGGGGAATGGGTTTGTGACTAATTATTTGGTTGATTATAACTAATAAATTGATTAATTTGTGATCAATAAATACTATGTGACTAATAAAATATATAATTTGTAATCAATAAATGATATGTGACCTAAAAATATAAAATTTCAATTAAATTTGTAATAGTGACCTTCAATTTGTTACAGTGTAACCAATTAATTTAATAATTTGTGATCGAAAAATAACTGTGATTAATTAATTTAATAATTTGTGACCATGAAATATGTTGTAACTTATAAATTTGTGATTTGTGATTGAAAAATAATATGTGATATTAATTTGATAGCTTGTAATCGATAAATAAATTGTGATTTATAAAATTTGTGATTGAAAAATAATACATTACTCATTAATTTGATAATTTATGATCAAGAAATAAATTGTGACATATAAAATTTGTTTTTAGTGACTATGATATTTATAATTGTGATTAATACGTAACTGTGACAATAAATTATATAAATATCGTGACATTAATATATTTAATTAATAAAATATTTTTTTAATTTGTTATTTAATTAAGACCTGATTTATTAAATAATAATCTAATTCCTTTATTTTAAAATCATCTTATATATGTAATGTTACCTAAAATATATTTTCCAAAACATTCGGGCTCAAATAAATCTTTTAAGGATCCAATTTAGAAAACGAGAGCTCAACAAGGTTTTGAGGTGAGGCATAGATGTTCTAGGGTGGGAACTTGGGCTGCTGAAAAGCCCATACGTATTGGCACTTTGATTATGCTGCCAAATAGTTGGCTTGATATACCAATCCCTTCTTTGGTTCGGATTAAAATTTGATTTTAATTCAAGTCAAAATCAAATAATCAATATTAACCACATATTTCATGAGTCACATAACTTTTCAACAACACATTTCAAAAACTTCTTTCATAATCTAATAAAAATCTAATTTTAATTTCCACCAAACACGTGATTGAGCGCTTTAAACCTTGTGGTGGAGTAGAGTATGGCAAATTTATTCTATTATTGCCTCTCTTTTCTCAAGGCAGTGATTTGAATTAAAGACGTGGAGCCACACTAACTCTTTTTCCACATTATTATCATGATTTACTTAATTTATTCTATTATTGCCTCTCTTTTCGTTAATGAATGTAATTCACTTGTCGATTGTTTTAAAATCTGCTTACTTTGAAACAAGTTACACATTCTTAATTTATCTTATACCTTGTTGCATATCTACTATAAATTTATTCTATGGATCAATTTATGATTAAACAAATATCTAACCCAACTTTTAGAATATCTCGCTAATTTCACTAAACTCATCGGCAAAGCTTTTAAGTTTGGTAGACATACAATCAGTTTCAATGATTCTTGTAATATATCCTATGTTTGGGTAAACTTATAAATTACTTATCCTACATAAATAAAAGAGTGAGTTTTCTTTTCACTATTCACAAGCCGTTTGGCCACCGAAGCCTAGCCGAGTTGGTTGAGCCGCATTAGCCGAGTCATCAAGAATAACAATATTATTATTTGGCTTATTTTCCTGTTTTATGTTTGATTAGTTTTGGTTACTGTTTACAAGTCAAATGATTTGACGGTTCGACTCGATTAAGCCGTTATGTTTTTAAACGTTTGATTCAGTATTTTAAGTTACAAATGTTAGTTTTAAACGATTTAAAATTTGTTGGAAATTTTGCTGTGCGGCCATGTTAAATTTATGATCGATAAATTTTAAATATCTAAATAATTTTACTTTAATTGTGAAANCCATGATAAATATATGATCGATAAATTTTAAATATCAAAATAATTTTACATTAATTGTAAAACGTAAAATCGTGAATGTTTATATTTCTTTTCAATCACAACATCATTCCAATGTCTTTTTTTCGAACTTTATTTTCCTACAATTTTTCGTTTAATTCAATATTTCACGATATGAATATCCATTTGGATCAATTTCAAATTTTAAAAAAAAATTTATAATGTGATAATAATAATTATTAAACGTAAAATCATAATCGTTAATTTTTCTTTTAAAACCTCACCCTCAACCCCCATACTCGGACCAATTTCTTTCAATTTTATTTTTCTTCAGTTTTTAGATTTGGTTCGATATTTTACACTACAAATGTTTATTTTCAACTATTTAAAATTTATTCAAGGGTTTAAAGGGCGACCATAATAAATATATGATTGATAAAATTTAAATAACAAAAATTATCTTGCATGAATCATTAAATATAAAATCATGATTTTCAATTTTCCTTTTAAATCTTGAAATGCGGCTATGATAAATATATGAGAATTATTGCTATCTTTTTATTGGAATTATTACTATCTTTGTTTATAATTTACTCGCTTGCAAATTATATAGAAATTTTTAGTTGAAATAAATTGGAATTATATTTTTCTTTCAATTATTATGTCAAAAACAAATTAAAGATTTTCTAATCAGAAATTTATTTTTTCTTTTTTCTTTAAAGGAAAAAGCACTTGCTACTGTGAAATGATCTTCTTTCTGTCATGTAGTGATGTTTAATAATCTCTTGTGCTTGTTATTTAGAAGCATGTTACTAAATTTATTATGATTTAGAATATGAGGATATGTGATATTGATAAATATTCTAGATATATGTTTCTTAGATTTGATATTATTAATGCGATTATATTTCAATAATTGGATAATGTTGTTGTAATAGTTTCAAAAGTGAATACATATTTTATTATATGTGCTTCCAGTTTACTGTTTTGACCCATGGGATTATGATAAATTTCTTGGAATTTATACTGTGATTTTTATGGTTGTAAGCTAATTTAATGATTTGGCTAATTTTATTGTGTCAGTTAAAAATGGTAAATTTATGACGTTAGAATGGATATTGAAAGAACTCAATATTTTTCAGAAGAATCTCCCTACATCATACAGTGCTGGTAGACAAACATTTTTCATGAATTGGATTATTTTGGTTTTTTTTAATGGATTTAATGTACAGTATCATTAGGACATGCTGAAAGATATTCGACGGAATTGATGAAGTTAGGTGATCGGTTGTCATTCTTTTTGCCTATATGATGAAAGTTTTCGTTGTGTTGTGATTTTAATATCGATAGAGACCATTGATTTGTCCTAAATTCTGCACTGTAATATCATTAATTAATTAGTATTGACTACATACGTCTTGCATAGGGTCTTGGTAAAGAAATTAAATACGGGTGCAACTGATACATTTAATTGGAGATTCTATGAGCACGAAATGAATGAGACATAATGTCTTACCTCAGTAGGTAGAAAAAGGAGGGTTAGGTTGAACTTCATTATCTCTTTAGTAGGGTATCAACACCTAATTATCTATATCCTGTTTTTTTTAAACAGAAAGACCTTCAAATGCAAAGTTTAAAAAATAAGTTTTGAATCAAATCTCATAATATTATTTTTGTCACTTATCATCATTTCAAGTGTTTTAAATTTAATGTAACTAATGTGTAAGACAAATAATTTTTTATATATATATTTACGATATCATATAGCTAATTATACTATGGCACGTGCATCTTACTAGTAATACAAAATGAGTAAGTTCCACGAAATGTTTGGATAGTAACCGTAAAGGTGTGGTTACAACTAAAGTTAAACTTTGAATGAAAATATAGCCCCCTTTTGGGCTTCATTAACCATAGAATTTGGGGAAATGTATGATGAATAGTGATTTTTTTAAAAAAAAATTTGTAGAGTGTGTGGTTAAAAAATAAGAAAAATTTTAAAATTACATGTAATATTATTTTTGTGGAAATACATTGTTGAAAATAAGAAAGAGAAAAAAATCCTTTTTTTTTTTTAAATGGAGCTCAAACATATACAAGTTTACCCAAACATAAACATAATTAAGACAATAAATTTATACCATTTAGAATTTTTCAGTATGATACATTTTTAGTTTTGTCAACCTAACGAATAAAATCTATACCATTTTAGATTTTGTCTAGGTAATAATCAAACAAAATAGTACGAGAGAGCGGCTTCAAAATCAGATAAAATTTGTTTAAATTGTTGAAAAAAGAAATAATTTATTTATTTGACTAATATATTTCTTCTCCTTTTGAATTCAACTTTCAAAGAATACCCATTTGAATAGCTTAGTTAATTGCAAGTTAATCACAATTAAAAGTATAAATCAACGAAGGCGGCCCCTCTTGCGTTTGTTTATAATTTGTGTGTCATGTAGTCCTTTTATTTATTTATTAAAAAAAATTCTAACGTTGTGTGCTTTTTTCTGCCCCAATTGGATGCAACTTTCAAATTAACGAGCCGTTCATCCTACAAGGAACCTTCCTAGTTTGTTATGACATTCGTGATAGTATCGTTGAGCAATCAACTAGAATTTTTAGAGACTAGGGACTAGCTCGCTAATGAAGCAATTGATGGAAGATTAATACAAAAAAAAATATTCATAGTTTTACTTTTGGTGCTTCTACATTTCTCCTTCTAACAATTATCATTGTTTTTGCTAACACTTTTCAGGTAACTCTACCCAGACCTTCCATCATTCATGTCGCCTCTGCAATATGGCGTAAAGTGAAGTTCGATAAAGGAAGGAATAATTGTAAAAGTGCATTGCTGTAAATATCTTTTCACTAGAGTGTGATCGATAATAGAAGAATGTTATGGAAATAGTAAAAAGTTTGTTTTAATTTTAAATTAGGAATGGTACGTAGGGAAATTATACATATTAAAAAAAAAAAAGGTTTTATTTTACATATTTTGTTGAATAATTATTTAATTATTTGGTTTAGTGAAGCGAATTCAAACATTGCGGTGTTGCGCACGTGTGGCATGTATGCAGCGACCGCACACCAAATAATTGACAGTAAATTTTCAACCAAAAATGTCAAATACTTTGACCATTTTGGTCAGCCCAAAATTTCCCAAAGCTCAGGTGCATAACAAAGCCTGTTTGATAATTATTATTTCAAAATTTTTAAATTTCATATTCATTTTTAATCATTTACATAATAAAATATTTTGCACAAATACCTAAAAAAAATTCTTACTTTTAAATAACGCATTCTTCAAAAAAAAAATTAATTAAACTTCATTTTCTCAAAATAATAATCATCAATCGGGACAAAATAAAGTTTCTAAGTTTCTCTCTCTCTTATTATTTTTTTTTATCGAAGAAAAAGTTCCTAAATTATAGAATCGAGCACTAAATTTTTTAAACTTTATAATGTCGTATATTTATTCTCTATTTAGAAAACATTTTAAGCTAATTTAAAAATACTACTATCATACATTTAAAATCAAACTTTAATTTCAACAATATATTCAAAATTATTGCTCATTATTATCCACAGATTTCGTAATTTCCATCACTATTTCTCGTAAAAAGTTACTAACAATCTTTCCCGAACATAGGCTAAGTTTTCAGCGATAAAAATCGAATTGACTATTAAAAAATATTTTTTTATTAATTAGACAGTTAAATCCTTGTTCTGAATACTATAACAAACAGAAAGAACATTGAAAGAAAAATAAAAACTTCACTACTACTTTGGGAACCTAAATTTTATCTAGCTAAAGATGTCAACCAGTCGAGCTGACTAGATCAATTAGGAGTAGACCCTTCCTTTTCCAATCCTAGTCATTATAAAAATAGGGGCTGGCCATACTTAGCGTTGGACTTAGTCGAATTGGGTCACTGGGTTCATGGGCGTCACCGAGCCATTGCGACCCAATCAATTTCTTTATTCAAAAATAACTGCTACGTCTGCTATATTTTATTACGTGATTAAGTACGTGTTTGACCTCATTTCTTAAAATTATATTTAATTTCATTTTTAATAATACGCTTTATGAGATGTACGATTTTTATCAAATTTTCAATCAGACATTTCATCGTTTCTTTTATCAAAATGTAGTTATAAATTATTTTTTTTCAAAGACTTTTTCAGGTCGATTAAATAGAACAATTAATAAAAGAAAATTTCTCATTCCTCATTTAGAAAATGTAATTGTCAAATTCATTCGAATTCAAGTAATTCGTTAGTTTCAATCAGAGTCATAGACATGACGGCTTGCTGTCATAAGACACCGCGACGGCGTTATATCTTAAAACCCACGTGACCAAAAATACCCCCATTCCATTAGTTTTCTCATTTCAGAATTTTCCCAGAAACTCATATTCTTCGACCAAATGCGAATGCTTTGAATTACACGTAAAATACAAAGATTTCACTATATATATATATTCATGAACCTTTGTCAAATGTTCTGTATCTCTGTCTCTGTCGATCCTGAAAAAAAGAAACTATTAAAAGCTTCGATATTTGTAAAATTACGAGAAATGATCTACGAAAATGGCGATTATGAAGCTGACCTTGAGCTTCTTGAATCAATACAAAGACACTTGCTTGATGACTCTCAAACTCCGATAAGATTCTCCGCTGAAAATTATTCAGATGACATGTTTCTATTTGGTGTAGGCAACGAATCCAACGATGTTTCAAGCGTCGGGTGGCTGCCCTCCATCTCCACCATTTCTACGGCAGCACCAGCAGAAAGGGTGGGGGAGATGACGGTTCTGAGGGTGGAGCCGTCAATGGATGTGCCTAGGGTGAAGAATTATAGAGGTGTTAGGCGGCGGCCGTGGGGAAAATTTGCGGCGGAGATAAGGGACCCGTCGAAAAATGGGTCCCGAGTATGGTTAGGGACGTATGAGACAGCGGAGGACGCTGCATTGGCCTATGACAGGGCGGCTTATCGTATTCGGGGCTCGCGTGCATTGCTGAATTTTCCGAACAGGATAAATTCCGGTGAGCCAGAGCCCGTCCGCATTACATCGAAGAGGGCTTCAATGTCGCCGGATCAGATTTTGTATTCGGGAGCATTGGAAAATGGGGCACCTAAGAAGCGGAAGAAGGTGGCAGAGGCAGTACCGGTGGTGCAAAATGGGTGCTGAGCATATAGCTTTTACTTGTGTCTTATTTGGCTGATTTGCTAATTGTATTCTTCCTTTCTTAAGAAATAGAGATCTGTATTTTTTTCATACTTATACTACTTGCTAAATTTCACGTTGATAAAAAATGAAATAACTAAGCAAATTATAAGGGCTTGACTAAAGGTCAAACAAATTATCCAATTCGCCTGAAACTAGGATTTCAAAATTGACGTTTTCAGACGAATCACTATCAATAACTAGTCATAGCTTATATTCGCAAATCAATAAGAAATTCTTAAGCTACCTCTAAACGGTCACAATATTACCAATGTCTCTAGATGCCCCGATGGTGTCTAGAGAAATAGTTACGGAAAATTAATTTTAGAGCAAATCTTTGATAGTAGCTTAATCTTCGATTCTATTCAGTACTCAATAGGACTATGGAAGTATGTTTCGCATCCAGAATAGCCTTACCCCCACAAAAATGATGTTATTAACTTGGATGAATCCATTGCTAAGTTTGCCCTACTGAGGACAACTCCGTTTTCCTCTACTTTCTATTCAATTAGGATACTGTCGGAAATTTGTCGTCTCACACAGAACCTTTCTTGTTGTCTTAGCATCCTCATTCCGGTTCGACAAAAATGTTACTTCACTTCTCAAAGACTCGGATTGGATTCTATGTGGCCTTCTAATATTCTCTCTATTCACTTCTGTACTTCTGCCCTTTCCAGTTGAAATGAAACCATTTTCTGCTAACTCGGTTCCTTAAATATTTTCTTTTTCATTCCTTCTTTCAACCAGCATTTTCATGGATTTTGAAGTATCGTCAAACTCAAGGTGCATTGAGGTTGCAAACTTACACTATCTACTTGAACTTGAAGACGTATCTCTTCCGGGCTAATCTCAGCGCAATCCTTCTAATCAACTTGTGAAGGGATTTTCCATCGTGATATTCTGAATTTGTCTTCGTGTCAAAACTTTGGCAATCCGAGTTTCCACTATAATCTTCATCGTCTTTAGATTTTCTACTTTCTTCTATTAAACCTTGATCATGATTTCGCTGACTCTTTGTTCGCGAAATTTCTTGAGGTATCCTTCCAGAAGTTAAGTCATTCAGTACAGATAAGCTTAGCTCCCCAGCAGCTTCATGGATATTGATTATAACTTGTCTAATAATTTTGGACTCAAATTGTCCCTCATCTCCTAATCAATTGTGACTATCCAGAGTCCATTAGGTACAAATAAAGTATGATAACTGGGAATCTCAATTTCTTATTCATGTTTTTTAAGACTGCTGTATTAGTTTTGATAACAGAAAAAGAATTTGCCGCGACATACTTAAAAATTTGAAAATTTGTAGTAGAAAATAGAAATACATAATTATTTGAACAATCAACGGCTTATTGTTACTTAGCGAAGAAGAGAAACCAAGTAACATAAACGTAATTACACAAAGAGCAAGAGAGACGAGAAAGGACGAAGAATACCTCACTGATAGGCTGATGGTCATGCTCTTTGTTGAAGTTGGGTTGTTAATAAAGGATTAGCCACTATGTAACACCCCAAGTGAATTTTGTAATTAAACCTCCACATCGTCCTGACAAACAGCTCAGAAGCTTTCATCTAACAGTTCAGTAAACACCAATGTGCTTGTGAAACACCATGATTATTGATTTGATTAGGATAACATCATCATTTTATCTTGCACAACCTCCTTATAACACGTGGCATGGCTGCCCTAAGCACCTCAAAGTCAACCAACAACAAAATTGCAATGATAAAGAATAACAGCGCCCATCCCAACCATCATGATGAGCTGTCGGGCCGACCTCGTCCTCCAATAGAAAGTCCTTTAGTTGAATGATTTTTGGCACACCAAATAAGGAAAACAATGTAGCTGACGTCAAAGGCCCGTTTAAGTACTATAAACAATGTCGCGAAGTCAGCCAATTCTTCTGTTTTTAGCTATAAAAGGCAACCTGTGGTCCCCTTTTATGGCCACGAATCTACAATCTTTCCACTTTTGGTACTTTAGCTAATTCAAAGCAACATTCACTGTAATTATGTCAATTTACTGGTTCGGTTAAATAACCTCATCTTTAATACAAGTTGAGTTGGTTGAACTTGATTAGACCAAGTTCAAACGTCAACACTCTTCATCTTTAACCGAGCTGCTGTACTTAACAATCACGGCTGATATTCTTCTCTGATTTAGCAAATCACTTGATTTTCCAGCTTCAGTGAAATCCCTAATTTTATCTTCTATTCTGCCAATTTGAGCCACGTATAAGTTTCCATTAACTTCCCTTTCTTCATAATCAAAAACCATAAAATTTGTATCATTGGCGATTCTTACACAGTTCGTGAACCAATTCGTAATGTATGAAGGCTCTGCACGAACCAACAAAGGGACATATATGCATCCTTGTATTGATGCCAATCGAGTATGTTATTTTCAGTTGGTCAGAATAGCAAAAAGAATCGAATTGGAACCAACTTGAAACCTAGAAGTGCTGAATTTATTAATTTGTTATGTGGGTTTATGTACGTAATTAATTGTGTATAATGTTATCTTAAAGTTGATCTCAATTAAAGTGATTTAATAAAGAATTAAATTGTTTGGCTTATGGCATCTAAATAAAATATGGGTCAAATTAAATGTGTAGAAACTGGATCCATTAGGGTTGTATTTGACCCAAATACATATGGAAATTATATATAGAGTTATGGTTCCCAATTCATATGCAACTTCTTATTATTTGTATCATCTCATCAACATATGAATACAAGAGAAAGCATATTGAAGAGGAAGATCCAAAAGGCCACAATCGAGACAAAGGATTGGAGCAATTAAATCGAAAAACAAGACAATCAAGATTATGAAACAAGAAGCAAAATCAAGATCAAGAACTCAAGAATCAAAAGAGTCAATAATACGGAATCAAGATTCGATAATAAGAAATTATTCCCAAAAAATTAAGATATATTCTGCATTACTAATTTTCTTAATGATTTAACATGGAGGATTTTGATAATTAAATAATTAGATTTTCTAATTTTAAAGTTTAAAATTTCATAAAATTTCAATGAGAAGTGCCATTTCAAATCAAATCACTGATCCACGGCAATGTTTCAAGTTCTGATTTCACATGTCCTACGTGTTTTTGGCCATGTTGGGCACTTCAACAAATTGTAAATGTCAAGAGAGGACAGTATTCCTGAAGAAAATGCTAGTGTATCCGAAAATCCCGAAACGTAAAACAACAAAAAAAAAAAAAAATGTAGACAGATACAAGATTAGGGGACGACAAAACATTTCATTGTTAAGCAAATACAGTTACCTGCTCTACAGTTGCGATTTTAATAAACTTGGAGTTTATGTTGTAACGTTTCTCATGATTGAAAGAAAATTTGAGATTTTCAATATCGACGTACGGTTGTTTGGTATTCTTGTCTCGACTTTATTCAGTTGGATCACTGTGATACCAACTAAATTTATTCAGCGTCAAATCTGAACCCCACCAAGAATGGCACATTAAGAAATCAGGATAGAAGGAGAAGTGTTGAAATATAAAGAATGCTTTTTATTTCAAATTTACAATGCCTTTGGACCTTTGGTAATAAAATATTATTGGATAATTACATTACCATTTCTTTTCAAATTTATCGAAGACAGGATTATATATAATTCTGTCAAGAGGGACTAGACAAACAGCCAAACAAAGACATAGCATCGCTTTCGAGATTCAGGCTTAAGGTCTTTGCCTTACTTGTGTGCAATCTTTTAACGTTTGATCTTTGTTCATTGACCAACCTTAATAAACTTCTCTTCGCATTTGCTCTAAATGGACAATTAGATGCTAAAAACCCATCTACTAAGTGTAGGTATGCCTCTAAATCATGACAACATGCTACATCGGCATTTGACTTTAAGTATGGAGACATTCTAGTATCAACTCTTAGTTCAGTCCCAACATGTACATATGCCCATGGCATGCTATTATCTAGCACGTTAAGAAAATTTGCAGCTCTAGAGTCCTCGACCTTCTTGTCAAGCTCTTCGCTCACGAACATACCTGGAACTCTAGTGATCACGTCTTGAGAATTCACTACTCGTAATACCTTCACGTGTCTTGAACGAATAGTATTTGCAAAACCCCGGTTGCCAACTCGAGGACCTCCAAAAGAGAAAATAGCGATGGGGGGCATAGCCTGTGTGCACCTACTCAGTTCATCCCCAACGAGCAATGCTAAGGCGGCGCCAAGGCTGTGCCCTGTTATGGTTATGCTTAGAGTCTCGCCTTTGTACTTTTCAGTTAATCTTTGAACTTCCTCGACCACTGATTCAGCTAGGCTTGGTACGTTTGCTCCAGGGGTTTTGAATAGGTCCAAGAACCCACATTCCACTTTAGGCTGTACACATGCCGGATCACTTTCTTTCTCAATTGGAACTAATAAACTTTTACAATTTTCTGCCCATTCAAGACACGTAGCAGTGCCACGTAGGGCTATTATGATATCTCTTCGCCCCATTCGTTGAATCTCTCTCTTGTCTTCACACACTGCTACGTACCCAACCCAACTCGATCGTTGGGTCATCCACCCAAGATCGGGTGCCACATCATCCACCCACTTTGGAAACCTGATTGATGAAGTGGCATAGAGGCTCTTTGTCACTGTATATGACCTATCAGGCAGCGCCACGTGTCGTCCACATGTAAATTCATCTTTCAAGGTGACAGGATTTGAGTAAAAACAATGGTAAGCCGCCTGGATGAACTCGCCATAACGGACCAACTCTCGTCGGAGATTCTCGTCGAGTGGATCAAGTAGGCCAGACCAGTCGTCCTTACCGTGGTACTCGCGCCAACGGCTGCCTAGATTATTCCTAGGAGAATATTCCGGTGATTTGGATAAAAGCCTTCGTAGCCTATTCAAATGCCGCGGTGACATTTCCTCTGCAGCCTTCATTTCCGGCCACACTCTACTCAATTTCAGCCGGTCCAAGAGACCTTTTGCTTTGTCTCCCAATGACCTGTTGTTGGATCCTTCTTGAACCGGTTCCGGATCAGAATGCTTGGATTGGAGTATTGAGTTCACATTTTGTGATTGAACTGGAAGTCTCATAAATGAATTCGACCGCAAACCGCCGCACCTGAAGCTAGAACGTCCGGCGGCGGCCGGCAAACTGTTAAGATTATGTGCCGATAGTATTGAGCCAATCTGCATCAAGTAAAAAATTACTTGGAATAGATGTGGGGTTCAATGCATTAATGGAGGCTTTATATAGTGGCAGCTTATAATGGCATCTTGGGAAATTGTGTCTAGTATGAGGGTATTTGTTTAAAAGTGCCTTGAAATTGACCTGTTCTTCCCGCTGAATTGGACCTTGACAGAAAAGTCAGCTGACACGTACACTTGACCAAAATGCCCCCTAAGCTTTCTCTCACCACATTTTTGTCAATTCAAAGGCCTGTGTCATCACACGCCGTGTCTTCGACCAACCAATTAATGGAACATTTCGGACTAAAATATATTTTTTAAGGGTTTTGTAGACTTATCCTACGTTAATATTCTTGACAAGTGTAATTGATTCTATCATAAACTCAACAACTTTACATTTAGACAGACTTTTGTCGGTTTAGCACTGGGACTTTAATTTCAATAAACCTTGCCACGACAGGTTGATGGATCTCGTAGTGTCCTGTTACTTTTGAATAAATCAAAACAAAATTAAATTGACTTCCTGTCCAATATTTTACACCTACGCGGAGAAATTCTAGTTGAACTATTGCCAAAGGGTAAGCATAAAAGGGGTTCAATGGAAATAGTCACGTAAATTATTCGTGTCGTTCTTTTACTAATGGAGCTTTAATGGAACTCTTTTAATTCAATGTTCCAAGTTCCAAATTCATTTTACTTCAACTATTGTCATCATATGGAGTTTAAGTCCTTATTTTTGACCCAATCAACAGACAACACAAAATTATAATTCGTGTTGTGTCTAAACGTCTATTTTATCGATACAATTATAACTTTTCCATAATTATGTAAAGTTTTAAGTGAAGAAATAATCTTATATGTAATCAAATAAAAACATGATATTCAATAAATCTTTATTAAATCATCGAGTAACATGAATGCTTAGGAGACAATTTCTTGTAAAAGAGTTATGAATTCCATCTTGTAATATGTACTCCCATTATTTAGAAGCAATAGCACAAAATATATCGAGCACATTATGTTCCCGTTTGGTTCAGCTAAAAAATTAATTAAAAATTAAGTCAAAATTGACAATTAATTTTAATCATAAATTTTTCGAAATCTACTAAAAATATGATTTTCATCTTAATCAAACAATGCTATAATTTTGCTCACCTGTCATTCTTCGTAGAAGCGAAGTCATGAACAAGGATTCATTAATTTATAATCTTTACAATTAAAGCAATATATGAGCCCCAATTTTAATTTTTTGTTAAATGAGCTTTATAATTAGTTTGGCTACAAGTACACTCTTGATTGACAGTTTGGTTGACATTGTGTGAAGTGACCAACATTTTTGCTCTTGATTCTAACATCATTTTAAATAATTAATAACACAGATTTTGGCAATATATATAATGGCAAAAAAATGTTATCATGAAATGTACAAATAGCATAATTCTTTTGTAATAGTTTTTTTTTAGATTGTGTGATTAAAAAGTATGAAAAAAAATTTGGGTTTATGCGTAAAATTATTTTATTAGAAAAATGTATAATTTAAAATAAATTTAGCAAAAAATGAATTTTTATAGTGTGACACTCGAACATGAGCAAGTTTTACACATTCCATCAATTGCATTCTATCCAATGTTGCAATGTATGTACGTACGTGTGTGTGTGTGTGTGTGTGTGTATATATATATATATATATATATAGTATTTTGTCGTAATATGCTATATGAGCATCACAGGTGATTAGACGAGAATATATGAAGATGCTTATTCTATTTTATCATGTCAAAAATAAAATGTGGAATCTATTGTCTAGGCCAGGTTATCAAATTTTTATTCCTACACAGGTTAGTGCATTGTTATCTATATGAATGTGGTGTTATCTATATGAATGGCGTGTGACAAAAAATGTAATATAAATCAAATTAATTAAAGAAAATCAGTGCTCAATGATATGCATCATATTCATAATATCACGAGCGATGTTAGAAATAAATCAATATGTCATGATATCTAGAACGATAATATTTCAAATAATAATTTAAAGTATTCATAAAGAGATTAAATTAATAATTATTTGTGCCCCAAAAAAGATTCAAGAATTAAATTAAAAAACTAATTGGACTCGAGCCCAAAATTTAATCTAAATCCCCAGTCTAAAGATTTTCAATGTTCCAACAGTA
>CAIGRB010034825.1:34342-60184 GCA_903798255.1 Fraxinus quadrangulata | reverse complement strand
ATACCACCCATCTCACGCATTCCGTTATTTTCCCCAAGTAATCTATGCAATCAGAAATTGTTTTCCTTGATGTAGGAATTGAGGAAATGATAAAAAGATAAAAAATTGCTGGAACTATGTAATTGATTATGCATTTGTTTGGTACAGATTATTAAAAACTCGTTTCTTTACAAACTCATTTTCATTCAAACATTCTTTCAATAAAATAATTTTTGCACGTGGATCCTGAATATTTCCTCACTTCTTCCCCCACATTCTCCAAAAAATATTAATTTTCACAAAATCTATCTCAGAAAAAATGCTTAAAAAGGCCTTATGCCTCTATATTTTTTAGTGTGTATCTGCGTGATTATGGTGATGGGTTTGCTTCTTTCTATTAAGAAGTGTTTTCCAGACTAACACTACTAATAAGTTTTATTGGGCATCTAAATATTATTATATACAAATTCTGTTTTCTATAAAATGTTTTTTAATCATTTTATGTCCTACTTTTATGGGGAACCCTTCATTCACTTGTGTCTCATTTCTTATTTCTGTTCTTTGTACCTATATGACGTTGAATAAAGTTAGTAATTTTTTAATTCGTGTTATGATTTCTGAATTGTTAAAATGAAAGTTGTATAGCTAATAATTTTTCGATCATTTACGAAAATGGCATGACATCTTTACTTACTCACTTATATAGGTCCTGACTAGTGGAATCGGTTGTCAGTCTGTCATTCTTTGTGCAGTCATCCTGTTAACAATCACTTATATTTCCTTTTTAAATCAATAATTGTCACCTATCCTGCTATCATATGCCTGTTTGTACAGTCACTTTTGGACACATGTAATTTTGAGTGTGCTACTTCCTACAATTGTTGAAAGGGTAATATCTCCACCTTCATCATCTGACAGCCTAAACTCTAGTTTGGTATTCTATTGTATTGGAATGATTCAAGTTTTTAAGGCTTTCCATATCCATATTTTGAAATCTTATTCTGCTCAACTTTCTTGCTATTTTGGGAAGTATCTTTAGCACAATTCAGTAAACACGAAGTTTCATTTGGAAAGACATGTTATCTTGGGTTTCGTTAAGGCTCTTTTGCAAGGGTGTTTCATTTGGAAAGCCCAGCTTAGTGTCCTCTTATCTCTTTTAAGTAAGACCTTACAATCCTATTATGCCCCTAACTGCACTTGTTAGCGTCATCACAAGAGGATAGGAGCTCTTGAGTTAGCTTGGTTTTCAACTGCACAGGTGTTCTTTTTGCTTCCACTGCAGATTTTGCTATTTAGCATGACTTCGAGGGCTCTACCGTAAAATGAGTTAGATTTCCAACTAGAAGGAAAAAAGTGTCTATTACAAGTTCTCTATGAGTTGTGACCCACCTTCAGATAGATGGGACCGGGGGGCTAAACTAATGAACTTGGACATTTGAAGTTATAGGCTTCAAAGTCAAAGTTGGATTGCGTATCTATGATTGTGGTCTTGTTATTCCATTTTTTGTTGGGAAGGGTTCTCTCTCTTTTTTTTTTTTGCCCCTTTTTTCAGTTCATGTCATGTAGGTCACACGTTCCTTCTTTCTCTTGATTGTAGTTTAACTGTGGGTTGCATTATTGTTACCATCATCCACATTTATTTTTGAGGTTCATTGTTAGCAGCATAGAATTGCAATTAGTCCTTGCCTTTTAGAGCAATCCTTGCTCTATAACTTAGTTCATCAAGTAACTCGGTAAGGTTGGTTGTTTTCAAATCTTGTCTATCAAGAATTTTTGTTTTATTGGTGCATAGTTTGACACTTGCCTATAATCTATCTTGAGCAGTGAAAGAGGCCAGTAATGGAGGTCCGCGTGGAGGAGGTCGTGGTGCTGGGCGTGGTGCTGGTCGTGGACGTGGATTTAATCGTGAATCTATGAATGAAAATACATTTGGAAACAATGGATATTCTGGCAGGCACAGAGTTTCTGAAGAAGGAGATGATGGCAAGCCCTCTGAAAGACGTTCATATGGTGGACCACGGGGAGGTGGAGGTTTCCGTGGTGGTCGCCGTGGCGGTTTCAGCAATGGAGACACTGTGGAAGGTGAACGTCCTAGGAGGGCATTTGAACGACACAGTGGGACTGGACGTGGGTAATGGATTTACTAACCAGCTGTCAGTATTTAGTTGCATTTTGTGCCTTAATCCTTTCTATCTCTTCCTTTTGGTGTGAGTTATATACTACATTAGTTATTGTGTACTCCAAAATTTTTGTTGTCTTAGTTGTGAATCTTATCTTTTCATTATTGCCGTTGCAGGAATGAATTTAAACGTGAGGGTTCTGGTCGAGGAAATTGGGGAACGCCCACTGATGAGATTGCTCCGTAAGTGCTGGAGTTTTTAAATATAGCTCTGGATCGGAATTTCACGAGTCTCATATTACGTGATGCTGTTCAATTTATGTTGTCTTATTGCCTATATAGGGAAACTGAAGAACCTGTTAATGACGGAGAGAAGAATGTTGACGCTGAGAAGCAATTGGAACAAGAGAATGTTGGAGATGCCAATAAGGATACTTCTGTGCCTGAACAAGAAGAAAAAGAGGAGCCTGAGGAAAAGGTGAGTGCCCTTCCACTTTGTACTATTCACGGAATTTATAGGATTTTGTGCTTTTGCTCGCTTGAAAGTTGGAACAATTGGCTCATTACTTTTGTTTGCTGAACTTAACTAGAGATTGACTTGCATCAATTTTCCTGACCTGACTTAGAATCAAGTGGTAATCAATCTACTTCCTTTTTTTATTGAATGTGGTTGTCATGCATGTTTTGACGTTAGCTTTCCAACTTCCAAAATTCTTGATGACTTTCATGCAATAAATTTTTGTTGAACTTTGTATCCTGCATAAAGCTGTATCTGTTTTAAAGCCTTTCTTTATGATGGAAAGGTGTACTAGTAACTGCATGAGCTGAAAATTAGATTTTTCTGTTATGAGATTTGGAGATGTGGAAGTACTGGCAGTTTTCATGTATTTTCTGATTGCATTGATATTGATCCATTTCTTAATGTGATGTACTGCATTTTATCTCTGAACAAGGAAGCAGTGATACAAGTACATCATTTCTGACATCTAGGTTCAGTGTTGCTTAAACCTAATGTAAGGTGGAAGAGAGATACTTCACTATGAATTTAGTTCAGTTTTTGTTCAGGCGTTGAAAGTGGGAAGTCATTACTGTTTCTCGGAAATGAATGAGTTCAGGAGGCACAGATGCATACAATATTAGCAAATGATGTAGGACTTCGAAACTTTTAGGATCTCATGTCTTGCTATGAGTTATTAGTACTGTTTGACAACAATAACTTTTTGCTGTGTTCTGCACAACTCATTTTCTTCAAATTGAACAGTTGTGCTAGGTCTTTTATCTTTCTGAAAAGGACTTATATAATTACTGTCTGCCACTAGGAGATGACACTGGAGGAGTATGAAAAATTACTAGAAGAGAAGAGAAAAGCCTTGCTGGCAAATAAATCTGAGGAAAGGAAGGTTGACTTGGACGAAGAGTTTGAATCCATGCAACTTCTGTCCAACAAGAAGAATGACGATGAAGTCTTCATAAAATTTGTCAGTCAACTGTTTTGGTTAAAGCTTTCTTAATTTCTTTAACTAAGCTAAGACAAGTTTATGGTTTTTCTTTAATTTATTGGTAATTGGATAGGGTTCTGATAAGGATAAACGTAAAGAGGCGGCTGAGAAGGCCAAAAAGGTATGTTTAAATTTCATGGTACCTGTACAGGATTGCCCCTTGAGGCAAATCTGCTGCATAATCTCTTCTGA
This sequence comes from Fraxinus quadrangulata, assembly GCA_903798255.1. Lineage (NCBI taxonomy): Eukaryota > Viridiplantae > Streptophyta > Magnoliopsida > Lamiales > Oleaceae > Fraxinus > Fraxinus quadrangulata. The sequence goes on along the minus strand of CAIGRB010034825.1, from coordinate 56,395 downwards.
ATTTTGGCTGCTAATTATTGAATGTTTATATTGAATTTTATCATTAACATCCACTTGTTGATGATCATTTTATATTTTGTCCACAGTACTGGTGAGTCCGTTGGGAAACGTTGTCTATATTGTATGTGCCATTTCATGTCTACATGTTTGTTGAAGACCCTTTCTGTCTTTATCAAGATAAGACATCTTGCATGTGTTGTATGCCCTTGGTATTCCTTGAATTACCTTACATTCTAGAGTGGTTCTGTTGCTTGTTGCACTACTATGCAATTTGTCTTTGAAGATGGCTTTTTTTAGGTTACTGGTGATGGTCAGTGTCTAAACTTGAGTGTCTGTTGAACCTGGAAGAGAGGCCAGTTGCTAAATGGATCTAAAATTGAACGAATTGATTTAACAATTATAAGTTCAGACTGTGCAGGTTATTTTTCTTGTTAGAAGATTATTATCCTATGATATATTTATGTTTGCTGTTTTTTCTATTGTTACCTCTCTGGAGTTGTTTAGAACCTCTAAATATATATAAAAGAATTTGCGTTAGAATCTGCTAAGGTGCTTCAATTGTGATATGTGGGGTTCTGATATTTGAATTTAACTGTTGCCTATAAACTATGACTACCGTTGTGATTTATGCTCAAATAGTGCAATTTGTAATTGTTTTTTGTTTCATGTGCAGTCTGTGAACATAAATGAGTTTTTGAAGCCTGCTGATGGGGAGAACTACTACCGACCTGGTGGCCGTGGTAGGGGCCGTGGCCGTGGTAGAGGTGGATATGCTGGAAACAGTATGAACAATGCGCAAGCCCCATCTATCGAAGATGCTGGGCATTTCCCTTCCTTGGGTGGGAAGTAAGGGATCTCCACCTGCCTCTCGAGCTCTTTGTTTTTTGTGGTTTTCCGATCTTTAGTTGCTTGGTGGTGGCAGGATATATCAACAGGAACCTGTGTGTATATTTAGATGTATTCCAGGAGCTTAGACCCTTGGTTCTTCACGACTTTAACGAATAACTTCCTGTCATATTTAGAGCATTAGGAACCCTTTTTTCTTGAATAACTTCATGGGATCAGTTTCATTTTGGAGTTTGATTAAAACAGTTTTGTTCTATTCTACTACATGGGTTTTCTACATGTACTCTGTTAGTTTGCTTTCTTTGATGCCATTCGTCCTACTGTTCAAAAGCTTTGGGGGTGTGATCATGATTAGGGACCGTGGACTTCTAATCGTTGAATCAGTGTTTGTAAATGCATGCATGAGATGTTTTATCATGCCAAACGTTTCAGTCTTTAAAAATAAACAAGAATAATGAGGATAATTCGGTTGCTCAAAATTAATGAATTCATTTTAATCTCTTTTCTGTCATCGGAATTCACTGGAAAAACTTTATTCCTGTGTATTGTAACAGTTAAAACGTGAATGAAAATACAACCAAGTATTTCTTCAACATGGCATCAGAGCTTTAAGGATTAACCTCCAATGGCGTTGACTCCTTCCTCTCCATCTTCTCCTACAAATGCCTTCGCTCATTCAAATCATTTTACTCCAAATCTCACTCCCAACCCTCCTCAACCAAATATTTCTCACACTATTTCTGTCAAACTCACCCCAGATAATTACCTTCTGTGGAAAATCCAATTGGTTCCCTACCTCCGTGGACGACTTTATCATTTTGTCGATGGCTCCTTTCCCTCCCCTAAACCTTTGCTAGCCAACTTCACTCCTAATCCTGCCTATGAATCCTGGTTGCAGCATGATCAACTGGTTATGTCGGTCCTAATTTCATCTCTTTCCGAGCCGCTTATGGCACAGGTTGTTGGTTGTGCTTTAGCTCGTGCTGTGTGGCTCTCATTTGAGTCTACCTATGCTTCAGCATCTCAAGCTCGTCTTCTCCAAACTCAGTTTCAGCTGGCCTCACTCAAGAAAGGTGCAGACTCAATATCCGAGTATTATCACAAAGCTAAGATATTGATTGATACAATGTCTGCTGCAGGACGACCTCTGCCTCCAACAGAGTTTGTTCCTTATCTTCTGGCTGGTCTAGGACCTGATTACGATCCTCTCGTTCCATCAATCACAACCAAGTTTGAACCAATCACTCCCGAGGAATTGTTGGGTCATCTCCTTGCTCATGAAACGCGATTCCAGCACTATTCTCATATAAGCCTTCTCTCGAACGAGATCTCAGCCAACTATACTGCCAAACAGCAATTTGCACAATGTGGTGGTCGAGGTCCAAATCGTGGTGCACGTAATCAATACAGAGGACATGGTGGTTGCGGTAATCGTGGTTGTGATTGAAGCATTTGTAACTGGCTGAATAGGACTAATAAAATATTTGTAGACGAAGGTTTTATTAGATAATGGAATTGCAGGTGGATAACAAGAAAATGTGAGAGCGCAAATTTCAGAAACTTCAACATGAATCAAGAGGCCTAATATGTGGGAATAACTTGGCTAAAACATTGACAAAAGTCAGAAACGTGTGTTTGTAGCATGGCGAAGGGGTTATTTATGAGACCATAGTTAATTGTTTCAATAATCATTCAATTTATACCATGATCATGGTTTACTAAATTTCACAATGCTCATTAAACTTTTTCCGTTTGCACTCCATCCATCATCTTAAAAAATTCATTATCATATTCGCCAACGAAAATCTTACTTGAAAAGTTGCACTTGTCAAAAAAATTACAAATTAATCAAACCATTGTTTCATTACTCATCTAACTTACCCTCATTTTACTCGTCAAACTTCAAAATATTTCCCAATTGTTACTCATCTCTAAGATGATGCCCTCCATCCATCATTTGTCATATTTCGTTGCTAATGTATTGCACAAAAAGCCCACGTAGCAAGTTATAATCATTAAAAAACAACGATTACATTTCAACCAAATCACCATCTATAAAAGCGACTTCTGGGTCTCATAAGCTTCTTTAAAACCCATTAAAGCACACACAATTTCAACCCTAAAAAACCTTAGCCTCCAATTCACTCATCTCACCATCGTATAGCTAAATTGTGTAATATGACAACCGATTGTTAAAAAGGATGCGAGAAGTCACTACTTATAAAGCCATATCCTCCAATTGTATCATCTACTCGACATTTCTCTAATCTCAATCTTCCATTTTTGCAAGCATGTACCCAACTATTTGAAAGAGTAAATGTCATCGAACCAGCCTTTAGCTGTCCACATCTAATTAGGTGAAAAATGGACCAAAAACGGAAGGTTAAAAATCGAAATGAATGCCTTAATTTTAATCAATTTCAAGGACATGGAAATAAACTGAACGCAGATACTGATATTAATTCACCAATATTTCTACTTTTAACAAATGTTCTTTGAATCAAATACGTTGAATAAATGAACATTTTGACAAAGTGCTGAAATAACATGAGAAGCAGTAATTATGCTGAGTCTTAAAGCACCAATGGAAGAAACTAACTTTACATGCCACGAACAGCGCTGTAACATCACAGCAGTTAGTTTTTTATTTTTGTGTTTTCCTTTCTCCTTTTAGGAAGAGCAGCAACCAGAATTCTGGTTAACGGGTTGTCCTTTGATCTGCACAGTTGGAGGTCGGGCATTGTTCATGCCCGGTTGACTTGCCATCCTGTAAACAAACAAAGGAATACTCGTAATCTAGATAACAAAGATAAAACAAATCTCAAGGAAGTAACAGATCATGATTGGTGAAGCTTAAAAGTAATCGAACTTGCATTAAGTATATTTTTGTTTCTGGAAATGTTTGGATAGATTACTTTTTTTTTCCTCATAGTTGATTATTGACCACAACGTAAGGTTACTTTCAAAATAAGTAGCTTGTATCCTACTTGAGCAACAAAAGAAATTATTTGTTCTACAATTTGTTTATCAGTAAGGGCATGTTTGGCATGACATAAAAGTTAAGACTGCTTTTAAGACTAAGAAACTAATTCTAAAAGTGCTTTGTCTAACTAAAAGGACCTTTACAGGAAGCTGACCCAAGGTAGCTACCTCATTAAGCTCTTCCCTGAAAAGCAGAAGCAGAATCTATACCAAACATGCTCAAAGTAAGCTTACCTATACGTATTTTTTTAAGCTTAGCCAAATAAAAAACTGTCACAATACAATACTCAGCAATTTCAACACTATTATCTCAACACACACTATAAAACCGCTATACCTGTTCTTGATTGCAGCAGCCATAGCCATGAAAGCCTCTTCGACATTAGTGGCATTTTTTGCACTTGCTTCCATGAAAGGAATCCCAAGTTCATCTGCAAATGCCTGGGGAAAAAGGGAATTGTACTAATTAATCAGAACTGATTATGTTATTTAGCCTCAATCATTCAAAAATAAATTGAACATAGATTCATACAAGCACACAAGGATTTGAAATACAAAGTGCATGATAAGTTACTTTAGCTGTCTCGGATGACACAACTTTCTGTTCCGTGAGATCGCACTTGTTTCCAACAAGAAGCTTGTTAACATTGTCACCGGCATATCGGTCTATTTCGTTTAACCATTGCTTAACATTGTTGAAGCTGTCTTGATCAGTCACATCATAAACCACCTGATAGATGTACCACAGAATTAAGTAAATTCATCACAAGGAAACTGCCCTAACAAGAATTGGCATTACTTACAATGATACCATGTGCCCCACGGTAGTAGCTGCTAGTAATTGTTCTAAAACGTTCTTGTCCAGCAGTGTCCCACTGCAAAAGGAAACAGATTGTACTAAATGAAAATTGAACCTGAAACTGAGAACAACGCAACAGACATAGGGCCTCATGACCCGGGGTAGAAGGGGCATGGACTGAAGCCATGTGAATGTAAATGCTATGTTGTAACACTTTTACACCGCAAAATACCCAAATTGTGCAAAGAAGTTTAACATGTAGGGAACCATAATGAGATCTTAAATTCATCCCAAGGCCATCATGGGTATTGCAAAAACTTACTATTTGGAGTTTAATAGTTTTTCCATCCTGCTCTACTGTGCGAATTTTCTGCATCAAAGAACATGTGAAATAGTTTCAAAAGAATTATAATTTTGTACTTTGTACTGTACAAAAGGCATGACCGGACTGATCACTTACAAAGTCTACACCAATGGTGCTAATATAACTTTCAAGATATGAATCGTCCTGAAAACAAAGATGAAAGATAGTTAGGGAAAACATCACTTTTATTAGGATTTTTGGTCATATCTCAAATGTGATGAACATATCTAAAACCAATCGAAAAAAGCTATTTAAAACGAATACGGAAAAGTGCAAAATATATTTTAGGAGTTACTAATCTATGGAAAGAAGAAGACCACGTTTGCAGGCCACGATGGTTTCCCTAAAAAATGCATCGCAAGTGAAGCAAATCACTAAAGGAAATCAAAAGGATAAATACCATGCCTCCCACACCCCCCACCACCTCCAATGGAAGCAAAAAATAACAATAATAATAAGTGGTAACACTGCAAACAGATAATCCCATCTACTAACATAAAAATGCTGATGTTTTATGCAAGGCAGCAAAATCAAGTTTTACGAGAAACTCTTAACAAATAAAAAACTGGACCAGAAGAAAGATTTTAAAGGTCCCCGTGTTTGATTAAAGAAGGATGGTAATTGTAATAAAAATTGATTAGGAGCTTACAGCAAATCTTAAAAGAAGACATGATTTTCCTACACCTGAATCTCCAATTAGCAGAAGCTTGAAAAGGTAATCGCTGCACAAAAAAGTAAAATAAAATAAAGGTAGGTGGAATTTGTAAGACAAGATAAAGAAATCAAATTGAATAAAATCCAAAACTAACTTATGATAGATAAATGCAAAATTAAGTATAAGGAAATTTTTAGATCCTATAATTTCATATAATTTTGAGAAATGGACCCCAAGAATACAACATGTTATCCAATTATAAAAAAGTAAAAGAATTTACATCACTGTTTGGAAACAGAATTCTTTTATTCTTTAACTTTAACTAAACACCACCATGATTTTAGGTAAAAAGAAAATAGTACTCTATGTATGAAAATTTGATGAGAGATGTAGACATCTCCTGCCAACATTGATATTGTGTTTTAGTCTAAATCCTCTGGATGCCGGGCAGCTCAGATTTTCCATTTCTCATGACATGTAGATTTGCATCTAGCTATTAAAACAAACATAAGCTCAGTAGTGGAGCCATGAATTTCACGTTGGGGGGAGAAGTCGACCCCCTGTATAAGCTGCTTCAAAAGTCAGAGCCACAACCGTACACCATGACATGTTTCAACAGCTTTGGAAAAAATGTAATGAAGAAAATATAACCAGCAATGCATATTATGCATCACAAATACAGAATTGAAATTTCACTGCTATTTAGAAAGGTGTAAAAAGCAACAAATATATGGAAAAACAAAAAATTGCCACTAAAGATGTTTTCTCATAATTTTCCACATTGCATTATATTATATTGGCAGCTAAATATAACAAAATTTTTTTTTTGAAAGATAACTTTCTAAAACACGCATATTACTGATCCCACACAGATTATCTAGAAAACTAATGTTGATTGATCCAATTAGTTAATTGCTCAATGTCATCTGATATCCCCAAATATATTTTAAATTCGATTGATTGACATTCTCCTTCAAAGAATCGGCATATACAAAGGTTAACATTTTCACCAACGGAGAAAATTTTAATTACAACCCTTATATGAATCTCTATTCGTATCATAACAACATCAGTCTCAATGATCAAATAGACCCATAAAAAAATCACATCAGAAAATAGAACAACAAAAAAAAAAAATCAGATAACAAATACAGATTTAATTGAAAACCGACTACATGCAGAAGAGTTGCCTCATGGAAGATAGAATTCGAAGAACTCAACATAAAGTAAGAATAATTGAATCATCATCATCATCATCATCCCAATGGATATTTTTTTAATGATGAAAAGAGAGCTTACTATTCAGGATTCATGACCAGATACAAAATTCAAATCGATCCAAATATAAAGAGTGAAGGCGATAATTTTAGTTTTGCGTTGAGGGTTTGACCAGATATTAGAATCGCAGCAGGTGGGGGCGAGAATTAAAATTGAGAAGAAATGAGAATTTCTGGAACTTCTTCAAGATCACACCAGGAGGCCTGATTTGTGGGAACTACGAAGGTAGGGCCGCGATGTGCCAAATTGTGCTTTCTTGCTCACATCACATGGATCGTTGTCTAATGTAGATAGGTTGACGACATGGTGTGTCGTTAGTTTTGACGGAGTTCTACTTTCGGAGATCGAATGGTGTGATTTGATTGTTCGTCCAGCGTCAATTATTTCAAAAATATATTTTCCCTTTCTTTTTATTCAACCATACATTTTTTAATAAAATAATATTATACATAAAAATAAAAGTCTTTTTAATTTTCTAATCACGTATTTTCTAAAAATTATTATTCCAAAACTCATTTTTTTCATCCAAAATGGGCTTCAAATAATGGCTAAAATTATGTTTGACCTCTATTTTTTACAATTTATATTTTTAAAATTTATTTCTACCACATATTTTATGAGACTCACAATTTTTATCAATTTTTTATTCACGTGTTTAATTAATTTTTATCAAAATTTACTACAAATCTTATTTTTATCAAAATCAATCGGGGGCTAAGTATAGTGGAGCAATTGTATTAAATTGAAGTTTTAGTTGCAAATATTATGAAAGTTTAGTGACTTCGGTACAATTTAACTTTGAATATTGTAGAAAGTTCAAGAACAGCCGAGTTTGAATCATTTTACTTTAAGTCATCTCCCTCTCACATTCCTCACTTCAATACCCTCTTTCTCTTTCTACACATGCATTGCTTTATAACACAAATTACAAATGAATATATGCGTTCTCCCACCTAAAGAAAACAATTATTATAATGAGAACAAGAATGTGTAATCCAATAACTAGACAACATTCTATATCGATCTTGATAAAATGGAATAAGGCAGCGTTGCTTTCTAATAGAACCAAATATTTCTTTAGTAACGTTTGCAACCTTTCTCGTCATCCCTTTCTTTTCGAACTTCACTTGTATACATGTTTGAAGATAGATTTGTGAACTTTAATGGTCAAAATTTGGCCGTGGCGGGGAGATGCGCCTATTTTTATTTTTAAATTATTTTTGTTGATTTAAGTTATTGGCAGTTTCTACTTGAATTGATATTGTGGAGTTATAGTATTGTCGTGATTTGTGAGTCCACCTTCCGATGCTCCCCCCACCCCCAATTTAAGAATCGACTCCTGATATGTGTCGTTTAAGTCATTCACCCTTATCTTGGTCAAGTCTTATTTTTGCTTTTTTCAAGTCGTCTTGATAATTCGATGTCTTCTATTTCAACTATAATTCTCCCTCCGTATTTCCAACCATTTTAAGTGATTTGTTTGATTATCGTTTAGAAGATACACTAACATGGTCGACTCTTCAATGTTTTCCAAGTTATATTTCATATAAAATATCTTTAATCTTCCTTATTTTCATCTCTATTAGTTTTTTGTTTCCATCTTTATTTCCTCCCTTCTTCTTTCTTGTTTTTGTCCTTATTTCCTCTCTTCTTCTTTTCTTGCCATATCATGTGGTTTTCTTTCTGTAGCAATGCCATCTTATTGCATCTTCAATTTTATTTTTCTGACCTTTGTGTCTTCTATCTTGGCAAGTAATTTTCAAGTTGAGCACTTCCCCCTTCTACTTCTTGGTTTTTAGCTTTTTATACTTTTCATTTAGATTTTTGCTTTTCTTCTTTTGAACCTCAAGTTTTCAAGAGCTTCCTTCTTGTGGAGTTATGCAACACAACATATGGTGTTTACTTAAAGATAATTTTTAAGAGCATGGTTCACGAAAATATTATGTTATAATAGGTGTGAGTTGGATAGGTGTTGGTTTATCCTCTATTATGGACTCGATTTCTTGTGTTATATCTAGAGTATTTAGGCATATATATGAAAGCTTTGTTTCAATTATGTGAGATATAGGGGAGCGATCCTTGTACCAATATTCTTGACTAATAGTTTTTGACAAAAAAATTCCAGCCCTTAATTTAAGTTAATCTAAAGGCTTAGATGATTCGATTATAATCCCTTGAAATTTAAAAATGGGCCACCCCACAACCCACTCCCCCCACCCCCACTCCCACTCCCCTTAATTTATGTTTCCCGTATCCTTTCCCTTTCACCCCCATCTTCAAATTGGAAATCCCCATAGATTTATACGGAAAGATTCTTCAAAACCCAATACAAATTCTTCCCTCATAAGATTTATACCTCCAATAAATCATAAAAACTATTGAAGATAAAAAACAGATAATTGTTGCAGGGAAAAGATACTAATATACCTAACACAGAAAACTAATATAAAACCAAATCAGAATTTGATGAAACTGTTGAAGATTTGATTGATAATGTTACCGCAAGTTCGGTGTCAAACAATGGTTACACGATGGCGGCATGAAAGGGTGTTTATAGTTTGGCGGTTATTTGAGACGTCGAAAGTGCTAAAAATCCGATTATTATGCTCACAAGCTTCAGTTTCTAACTTGAAGTCAATTATATTAATGTTGGCATATAATCATGGCTTCTGAATTTGTCATCTTTTTCATAGTAATGTTTTCAGTTGCTGCATCATCTATTATAGTAGTGGAGATAGTAAAGCAGTGGAGATGACACTATTTTGAAGCTCATCATGGCTGCAGCATCATCTCCCGTATTGATCAGCTTGTTTCTGTGATACCAATTGAAAGTGAAATTGTTCGAACTGCATTGGACACTTGTTTCGAGGTATGTTGAGTCTCTCTCTAGTAAGGGAACATGCACTCTCAAATCATTCTTATGATCAAGTAGTTGAATTTTTTTGACAAAGACAGATAGAATCTCACAAAATTAGTTGCACGCTTATTGAATCAATCTTTTACAGGTCATGAATATCTCACTACAACAGTTGGGACAGGATACTATAAAATGCAAGAACTCGATAAAAAATGAGAGCACTCTTTTTGGTTTACCACTCTTTTACAGGTCATGGTGCTATTGAACACTAAATTTCTGGGTTTATATTGATGGAGCACTAAAATTTACATGAATAAAATATTAATTCTATTTAGCGATAAAACAATTCTTTCATGACAACAGGACTGTTGTAATCTTGTTGTTCAAAACCAAGATTTGAGATGAATTGAGAAAATGAAAAAATGAGTTGGGAAGTTTTGCCTATGCGTACGCACAGGCCATTTGGCCATGCATACGCGAACTTGGAGATGAGAAGAACTGAGCCAAAATTGCCTCTACCATGCGTACGCACGGTTTGTAATGTGCATACGCACAGGCTAAAAATATAGTCGTTGACAGAATTTTTGTTTGAAATTCTGGCGGTTGTTTGGCGAAGTCTTGCAACTTTTCATAAAGTGTTGGAACTATTTCGTGCAGGGATGATGAAAAACTATAAATATGTGATAGTATTTATCCCGAATAAGTTGCTGTGAATGAAAAATCATTCTTATATTCATCCAAAAATTTTGGGCAAATTGCTGTTAACATTCACATATTCAAACCATTGTTTTTTCACTTGTTCAACTTGGAGTATCACTTTGTGCTTTTGGTGTCCTCCATTGAAGACTTGAAATCCTGCAAACTATTTGTCAAATTTTATCCTTAAAAGCATTAGAGGAGGAGGCAAATATCGTTTGAGGACAACAATTCATTTTTCGTGATCAAGTCTTGTTCTTGTTTCTATCTCCGGGTTCATCTTGCTCTTTCTTCTTCATTGTTGTATCCTCAAACGATATTTGATCATTCTACTGCAATGGAGATGAAATCTACAATTGCTACAATCAAGATGATGAATCAAGGTTTGGTACGCTTAGAAAGATTTGATGGTGCAAACTTTACAAGATGGTAGGACAAACTTAAATTCCTTCTTACGGCGTTGAAGATCTTTTATGTGCTTGATCCAAAATTGGAGCAAATTCTCGATAAATCTGACAAGGACATTGATGAGATTCGTGTAGAAAGAAAGAAGCGGGAAAATGATGAATTAATATGTCATGGTCACATTCTAAATGCGCTATCAGATCGCTTGTATGATCTCTACACCAACACTACTTCAGCAAAAAAAATCCGGAACACTCTTGAAAGTAAGTATAAGGCTGAAGAAGAAGGTACGAAAAAGTTTTTAATTTCCAAATACTTTGATTTCAAGTTTTTGGATAACATTCCATTGTTACTACAAGTACATGAGTTACAAGTGATAGTCAATGAACTGAAAGCGATGAAGATTGAACTTCCCGTAACTTTTCAAGTGGGAGCAATCATTGCTAAACTCCCAGGGTCTTGGAAAGATTATAGGAAGAAGATACTTCACAATTTAGAAGATTTTTCTTTGGAACAAATATAAAAGCAACTTCGTATTGAGGAAGAAATGAGTGCAAGAGATAAGACTGAAAGTTCTTATGATGGCTCTTCGAAAGCCAATGTCGTGGATAATGTTGACAATTCCAACAAATATAAAAAGAAGTGGAAACCTCTTGGTCCTAAAAGAGATCAAGGGAAATTCAAAAGTAAGTCCAAGGGACCTTGCTATGTTTGTGGAAAGTCGGGACACTATGCTAGAGATTGCAAGCATGGAAAACAAGAAAAGAAAGAAGAACAAGTGAATGCCATCGATGAAATTATCACTACAGTAAGTCAAATCAATGCAGTCCATGGAAAAGTTCCAGGATGGTGGTATGACACCTGTGCAACCATTCATGTTTGTTATGATAAGTCTCTCTTTAAAACTTATCATGACATTCAAGATGGTCAAGAAATTCAAATGAGAAATGAAGGAAGATCAAAAGTAATTGGCAAAGGCAATGTGGAAATCATCTTCACTTCGGGAAAGAAATTTGACCAATGTTCTTCATGTACTATAAATGAATAGGAACTTAGCAAGTGAGGTTTTGTTCGAAAAACCTGAAATAAAAACTGTATTTGAATCCGGGAAACTTATACTAACCCGTAATAGATATTTTATTGGAAAGGGCTATTCTACTAATCGAATGGTCAAGCTATGTACTCATGAGGATAATTGTAATAAAAATAAATTATTTGCTTATGTTGTTGATTATCTTAATTTATGGCATAGTAGATTAGCACATATAGGAATTGATACCATGAAAAGAATGATTAAATGTGGCATGATTCAATGTGATGCTAATAACTTAGAAAAATGTGAAACTTATACTTTTGGATATATGTGAACTAAATGACATGCTAACTAGAGGTGGCAATAGATACTTCATTACATTCATTGACGATCATTCTAGATACACTTACGTATATTTGTTAAAACATAAGGATGTCTTTAGTGCCTTTAAGACATATAAAGTTGAAGTTGAAAATCAATTAGGAAGAAAACTAAAAACTTTAAGAAGTGATAGAGGTGGAGAATACTTCTCAAATGAATTCAATTTATTTTGTGAACAAAATGATATTATACACCAATGTTCTGAACCACGAACACCTGAACAAAATGGTTTACCTGAAAGGAAGAATATGACTTTCTTAGAGATGATAAATGCCATGTTGATAAATTCTAGATTACCATATAATTTATGGAGTGAAGCTTTACTAAGTGCATGTCATATAATAAATAGAATTCCTTCAAAGAAGAACAAGGTTTCTCCATATGAAATTTGGAAATGCAGGAAAAGAGATATGAAGGATGTTGCAAGAACAATTCCATTTGTTCTTCAAGTCGAAAATGATCCTAAAACCTATAAGGAAGCAATGACTTCTAGAGAGTGCATATTTTGGAAAGAAACAATAAATAATGAGATTGATTCTTTATTTCAAACAATACTTGGGAAATAGTTGATTTACCAAAATGATCTAAATCCATTGATTGTAAATGGGTGTTTGGAAGGAAATATAATTCTAATGGAACACTTAATACCTAAATTTATGATTGTGATCATCTTCAAATACTTTCAGAATCCAATAGCCACCTTCAATGTCATGTGCGATTCGCATGTTAGCTTTACACCCATCTCTAATTGTTGAGCAACTTCTTTTTGTAGACCCATCCTTTTCATAATTCTCTATTTCTCTTGATTCTCCGACAACCTTTCTATTATATTTGCCTTCATGAGAACACACATATTTAATAAAAGTGACTTCATTTATACGTGAACGTGACTTCACAGTTGTTCGAGTTCGAATCCAAAAACCATTTTGTCGTCCAAAATCCTCATAATAAGCTCTTGCTTCATCTGATGTCTTAAATTTCATCCCAACATAAGGTGCTTGGCCTTGTATTGATGATAATCCAATCTCATTAGGTTGAAATATAGGTGTAAAAGTGTCGCAACTAGTTGTATCCATCTACAACCCCACTTTTCAGGTAGGGACAAAACAAAAAATTATACATGTCAAATTGATAACAACTTATTTGATACAGATCAAAAAATCATTTTAACTCCATATGTTATCTCTTGCATAATGCAACGTTCGTAAACCTTTAGATTAACTTAAATTAAGGGCTGTAATTTTTTGTCAAAACTATTAGTCAAGAAAGAATAAGTTGCATACATGAATCAAACATTCCACAACAATATATGGTCAAAAAAGTATTTCATTGAACTTGCATACTTATATTGTCAAACCCAACAATGTTCTTGTTATCTGAAAAAAATTCAGCCAGTCGGATATTCTGCAATAAAAAAAACTAAATTCCGTAAAGAAAAAGTTAATTTGGATACAAAAATTGTAGACCTAAATTGGGATAGATGAAATTGTAACAGTTCAATTGATGATAACACAAATAATAATACAAACAGAATTGCAATTTAACAAATTGTCGAATGTAAGTGGATTGCCATTTCAAGAACCTGCTTGTATATTCTTCTTGAGGACAATCGTTGATGGGAGAAAATCTTATGAGGGAAGAATTTGTATTGGGTTTTGAAGAATCTTTTCGTATAAATTTATGGGGATTTCCAATTTGAAGATGGGGTGAAAGGGAAAGGGTGGGGATGGGTGGGAGTAGGTTGTGGGGTGGCCCATTTTTAAATTTCAAGGGATTATAATTGAATAATCTAAACTTTTAGATTAACTTAAAAAGTGTGTGTCTATATATATAGACACACTTTTTAAAAGATGATTATATTATATTTTTAATCGTAAATTTACCTAATAGACATATAAAAAATTAAATAAAAATATATTGTTCTAAATTCATCCATTAATTTTTATTTAAATAAATTATGTTGAACATTTTTATATTTTGAGTTTGAATTTAATTGGAATTCTAATAATAATAAAATATCATATTCAACTAAAATCATAAAACCATATTAATCATAAAATACCATCTTCAACTGAAATTAAAAAACATAAAAAAATCAACACATTATTTTAGTTATAATTCTTTCATGATATGGAAAATGGAATCTTACTTTTTATGCTTTGTTTTAAATATTAGTTTGACAAATGAAAGTATACGAGAAATTTCAAAATAAGTTTCAACACCTATTCAAATATTCTTACATTACGAAAGGAAACAAACTTAAAATTATCAACCAAACTCCATGCAACATTTTAGGAGACTTAATATATGTATCCAGAGTTATTTGTCTTTGAGTGCAAATTATATTTTCTTTGATGTATTGGCACAAGGATTACACATTTCATCAGTCCTTGCTGCTTTCTTTATACACGATGTTAGCAATTTTATACAAATAGAATAATGCAATATTATGTTTTTGAGAAAATAAATAGTTCTTTGGAAGAAATAGATTAACGAATTTTGTTTAATAGAATACACAAAATATAGTCAGTTCATAAAATGAAATATTTAATTCGTTTGATTAAATAAAAAGATATTACATACAATTTTTGGACAAAAAATGTGTTACCTGATACGTAACACATAACTATTTAGCACATATTATGGTGTTACATACATGAACATAGAAATTAATAGACACATTTACTCAAAAACTTGAAAGCAGAATCCGTATTAAAAAACGAGATTCTTTCTGTTGCGGATTTTATTCTGCAATTGAATGGTAAGTAATCTTCGTTACAGACATGTTACTAGTAGTTTTCGTGGCTTGGGATAACATGTTTGAATTAGAGAGTGGATTTTTATACGTAACTAGATACAGTTTTTTATCGTGTTCCCATAAACGATGCCCATATTGATACAAAAAGTTGTATGTTTAGATATCGAGCATGATGGGTTCGATCTTCTGACTGTGATGGAATGTTTCCTTGGACCTCAGATCATATGAAACACAAGCGTGGGGTGTTGACTCCATCCACCTCTTCAATTCTTAAATCAGTATTAGAACATAAAATAATTGCATACCTTCATTGAAGGGCTGATGATTTTATTTATATAGAAAAAAAACTTTAGTTTGATTAGAATAGAGAATGTAATTCTGGTTGAATTAGAATAAAAAGTATAATTTTCATAGGAAGTCCAATTCAAGTAAGATTCTTCACAAATAATGTGACCTCGTTTAATTAGGATAAGACTAATTGATCAAAAGTAGGGCTCGGGGGTTTGTGGTCGCTTTGTGTCATTTGTAGCATCATCATGTTTGATAACAAGTAAAGATTAAGAATATACATTCACAAAAAATCGTAGTATGAATATAGTTACCTAAAAACAATAAAAAAGGAAAGTTGTTAATCAGGACAAACTTCAAGGGATGTCTATGTGATTTTGAAAAATTAGTAGTATCCATATTAATTTGATATTTATGGGGAGGTCTTTGAAATTTGTTCTAAGAATACGTTTAATTGAGAACATGGAATTTGTATGGAAATAAAATAAATTCTAGTTATTTTTGATTGATTTAATTTTCAACTTAGAAAATATTATATTTGACCATCTAATGATGAGTTTGATTGCAAGCATGTAATTTGTAAGGAAATAAAATAAATTTTAGGCAATTCAATTACTTAGAACTTATTTGCATATAAATTATTAAGTAAATATGTTTGATTGATTTAGTTTTCAACTTAAAAAATATTATTTTGATTTAGTTTTCAACTTAAAAAATATTATACTTGAGCATTTTTTATTGATAAGTAGATGAGAGACAAGGAATAGATGATAGAATTACATGGAAAATAAAAACAACATTTTCCTTGTTTTCATAAAAAATATGATCACGTGACCAAAAGTAGGAATATTTTTTGTGAAACAAATTGTGAATCAAATAGCACAAAAGTAAGAAATTAAGTAAAAAATAATTTTTTTATGAAAAATGTTGACAAACAAACTTACCCTAAAAATTATATAATACCTCTTATTACACACCTTTGTCGAAGTTTAATGAGGTAAAAATCTCTATTGTACATTCAACATTATCTTTCAATAGTCGCCTTAATTTTAAAACTTTCCCTCAAATAGTTATGTGTCCATTTGACTTCAAAGATGTTTGAGAAAATATTTTTGAAAGTACAATGAATATTCTTAAAAAAAATTATGTTACCGAACGCTCATTTTTTACCCAAGCTACCCAATAAAATAGATTAACGACCGGTTTGATAAAAATAAAAATTTAAATTTAAATTAAAGTTAACAATTAATTTTAATCACATATTTTATAGAATTCATAATTTTTTAAGCACCTATTTTATCAACTTTTATCAAAATCTGCTAAAAATCTGATTTTAACATCCACCAAATCAAGACTAAGAATTTCTTATACTTCATTGATTCATTCTCATTAATAACAAACCAAAATATTATGCCTATGTTTGACACCATTTTTTTTTCATTCTATTTTTTTTTATCTTTCTTCATTTCAACCAGGCATTCTATCAATAAAATAACATTATACATAAATCCAAAAAATTTTCTTACTTTTTAACTACACAATCTTCCTTCAATCACTATTCCAAAAATGATTTTTCAAACAATTTGACAAAATTATAAATTATTTTTAAATGATCAAATTTCAATTTTAACTACACATATCACTTTATTTATTTATTTATAAATGAAACAATTTATAAATATGGAGTCTTACATATTTTGCCCTTTTTGTCTACCATTAAAGCAGAAAAATGAGTTTTAGAATAGTGATTTTTTGAAAAGTATATAATTAAAAAGTATGAAAAAGTTTTAATTTTACACACAAAATATTTGATAGTGAGAATATATGGTTGAAAATGAGTTTTTATTTTTATTTTTAAAAAGAGCATTTTGAAATAACGATAAATAAATGGGGCTTATTCGGTTATTTGAATAATTCCATTTAATTGTGGATCCAATTTCTTTAAATTAAGTATTCGTCGCCTCTTCTGCATAAATAAACAAAAAGTCTTTAATCAGGGTTCCCACTGTCTTGGAATGAACTTTGCGGTGGTTCAAAACCTATAAAATACCTTGTGCTAACAATTGCAAATAATACCTACACAACCGCCGCCACTTTTGTCAACTGTGTTCTGAGGGGCGCAGAGGAAACCCAAATCTTTAACACAGTAAAGAAGAAGAAGATATGGAGTCCGTAAAGAATAACGAAGACACCCAACAACGCACTGAAGAAAAAGAGAATGATCAGGAGATGGCTCAACTAGGTCATGATGAAAACCAAGAAAAAATAGAAGATAAAAAAGATATACTTGGCCTTTCAGCTTGCTTGGATGATTCAAATATTGAGAATGAGCCAGAGAACGTAAGTAAAGTAGAGGGAGAAGATAACAGAGGGTTGGAGAGCGATGGCGCTGTGTCGTTTGAGCCATTCCCTATATCGGAACCCACCATGAGTGCTACAAAGGAGATGGGTTTTCAAAACAAGACTCAGGTGAAATTACTAACCGGATTTTAAAATTACTTTTTTGCATGTTGTTATGCATGTTATAGGTGAAGGCTAAAATAATTAACAAGCGACCGCTCTTCAAGTCACTAACATCATAACTTTTAGACCGAGTGGACAACCTAATTGCATCCCTGGTTAAAGCTTAGTCCGTGGGTTTGTGGGTTTATAATCAATTGGCACGCTCTCATTACAAGCACCATTATGAGGCACTCGATGTGGAGGGGCTTACACTAGAAGACTAGAGATGTTAAGTCACCTAGCTACGATTACGAATATGGACCGCCATGGACCTCTTTTCTGAAGAGAGGGGTAGAAATTTAATAACCTAAAGCTTAGTTTACCGGTTTATAACCAATCGAGACCTCATCTTACGAGCTAATTTTAAGGGTGAGTTTTACCCAATGTAGTTACTACAAACAACTCTATATATATTTTTCTCTAGTTTAGCGAGCATACATTTATGGAATTATGCATGTATCAACCGTTGATAAATAAGAATTTAGTAAGCATTGTGTCGCAGGCTCTCGCTAAGAGCTTAACCTCTTAGACGAGTTAGTCAACATTTTGGAAGGTAGGATGATTTTGTGCTTCGCTTTTATTCCTATTGTTTAAACGGAACTGTTTTTTTTCCCCTTGAAACGAAGAATCAAGATTGTTAGTTTTCGTCTCAAATATTCTTATTCAATCAGAATTTTGGAATATGAAACTGATCTCTTGTTGTGAACTTTGTATTGAGTGAGGGCTGTAGATTTTTTTGGAACAAATAAAGGAAACTTATTTATTGATTTCAGGTTGAGCATCTTGCAGGATTATCATCTCAGACAAATCCCGTCTACAGTGATGTGGGTCGTGGAAGGAAGAGGGTATACCAACTCCCCCCTCTTGATATGGTTCAATTTTGTTTTGATTTTTCTTTTAGTTAACTTAGCTGTTTTTCATCCCCATTTGACAAGAAATCGAAAAGGCTGCAGCAAGGCTACTGTGTTGTCCCAAGTGCCAAGAGATTTATTGTTCTCTATTCCTTCTTGAAGAGGAATCTGTCAAAGAAAGTGATGGTTTTCTTTTCCTCGTGCAACTCCGTCAAATACCATTCTGCACTTCTTAGACACAGTGAGATCCATTGTTTTGACATTCATAAAAAGCAAAAGCTGCTGGAACGAACATATACCTTTTTAGACTTCTGCAAAGCGGGAAATGGTATCTTGTTATGTGAAGATGTAGCTGTACATGGTCTTGATATTCCTTCCGTGGTATGCTTATTTACTTTTGGTATGCATAGTAAAAAACCTGGACTTCAAAATGAAAAAGGTGGGGGAGGGAGGGCAGGAGCTTCAGTGGCTTCACGTTATTAAACTACTGCCTGGAAGTACATTCTTTTCCCAATGACCCAAGTTACATCTGGAAAGAATTGATTTTTATGCTTAATAGCTACAGAAATTGTAGAGAGACTTATCGAATAATATAAAGAGGGGAAAGTTTATATGCTCGACTTATGTCACATTAACAGGACAATGTACTTGAACTGGTTTTTGTTTTCTTTTTGGTAAGGTACTGTCAATGATTGATTTCTTCTCGTTTCTTCTTGTAGGATTGGATCATACAGTACGATCCCCCTCACAACCATAAGGTGCTTGGCATCATTTTAGATGAAGTGTTTTGATTTATATTTTATAGAAGTCTCCCCACACCTTTTTATCAAATGCAGTTCTGTGTTGTTACTTTCAGAAATTCATCGATAGAGTTTATAGAACAGCATATAGAGAAGGTGCCGAAGAAAGGAATGTCCTGCTTTTTCTGATTCCTGAAGAGTTGCAATTTCGTCGTGAACTCAAGGTCTTTTTATAAATAATTTTCACTGCTGTTGCATAGCGGAGAATTAGATAGGTCGTAATAGAAATGACTTGGTAATGTAAGTGGGTTTACGGGTGGAGCACGGATGGTGGAGTTGTGGGGGCAAATTTCACAAAATTTTAATTGTGGGGGCAAAATTGAAAACTAATAGGATTTTTTTTGAAAATTTAGTGCATTGTGTAAAATTTTGGATTTGAAATTTAGTGTGGAGTCACCCCACCGCTCCCCCTGTAAATCCGCCACTCCGTTTACCTTAGTTTCACCTGTAGAACAAGTCTCTAAATTTTGACAGGCGTTCTTCATCTAAAAATGTGTGGTGTTCATGTCAGGCTGCAAAAGTGCCTATGAATGAGTATATAGTCAACGAAAATAAGCTGGAAAATGTGCAACCTGACCTGGTAATTTCATGTTCATCAAACTTTCTGTTTTCTACTTAATCAGCCATTCCATTTTCAATCACTTTGAATTAAACAAATATCGTTGTCAATATGGATTGATGCAGGAAAAGTTGGTTGCCAACAATGATTACTTGAGAAAGTCGGCAAAAGATGCATATAAATCTTACATAGCAGAGTACAATTCACTTTATTTGAAGGAAATCTTTAATGTTCACAAACTTGACCTGAAGGTATATATTTCTTCTTACGTCCCGATAAAACCATAATGAAGTGTTTGATGAAGTGGATTAAATAGAACTGACCACAAATAAAATAAAAAGAAACTTAAATCCTGTTCGCTGAATTTTCTAGTACGGTCTGATTGGGAACCTTAATTTTTCGAATGTTTTCTGAAATATAAGTTTATATCATTGCATTGTTATCATACTGTCTCGTCTTAGAAACCAGTGGTATTTTCCAGGCTGTGGCTGCATCATTCTGCTTTTGTGGTCCTTAAGTAAATATAAACATAGAGTGAAACAAGGATGAATCAAAGTCGAAGAGAAGGAAAAACAGAAGCGTCAAATTGGTACAGCGCAAGGACACGAATGGTAGGAAAAGTGAAGACAACTGAATTTGTGAGATAGTAGAATAAATTAGCTGTAGTAATTTCAGGGGTTCTCTTGGATTATGGCACATGTTTTCTGACTTGAATTTACATTACACTTTAGAACATGAACCTTTATTCATGGCCTTGATTTAGGCCAGATTAAATTTTATTACTCATTTTGACAGGGGAAGGTGCAATATAAATGTGCTTTTGAACTTTGTTTGATTGATTATCTTATTTTTGTATTGTTTCAATTTGGGTTGGGATACAACAGACTCAATACTGTCAAGTTAAATGTTTCGATATAACTTAACTGAAAATAATTAAATGACCATCGCCTTCTTCATGTTATCTTCTCCTCGTGCTTACTCAATTCCTCACTCTATTGCATTCCCCTTCTCAGGGATTTGTCCCCTCTATCTTTTTTGTGTGACTCTACGTCCTCTCTACTTTTATGCTCAAAGCAGTTCGGGAGTCTCTTGAGTCGTCAAGCTGCAGCTAGGGAGACTCTCTAACATCTACTTTTGTTGAGTTGTTCCTAAAGCACGAGAGGACATGTTGGGAAGGAAGAAAGGGAAGAGGGGACATTATGTAAGGCAACGAGGTTCATGAATATGGAAAGGGAGATTGTAGGCATTGGTTTTGAAAAAAATCTAAGATCCTCCTTTTTTTTTGTGTGTGTGTGTGTGTGTGTGTGTAAATTGAATACATTATAGTTGCAGAATAAGCAATAAAAGTTTTCATTTTTGGTTTTTTTTTTTTTTTTTCCAAAGAATGAAGCTCACATGGTATTGAGCAAAATCTAAATAGTGTATATGAATTTTATCTTTTGTAGAGTGCTTTCTTCTTGATTCTTTAAAAGTTTGAATAGCTCAACCAAATTCATTGCTTCAAACTTGTGAGCCAATCAAGTCTTCAAAGGATAAGAGAATATCGTTCCTTTGAAAAGATCTACGGATTGTTTCACTAATAAATGTTTCATATACTTGTAAATTCGAGTATTTTTAAAATTAATTAGGTATTGGTCACATTATAATATCATTCAATTTCAAAAAAAATCCTAGGAAAAAAAAAAAAGATGTGCTACGTCTACATTACAACTTACAAATTTATTTATCAACAAATGATGCGACGATATTTAATTGAGTCAAAATTTCATCAACCAAATTAAAAAAAAAAACTCTCAATTTCTTCATCAATTTTTTTGACATTTTATCAATATATAAAAGATTATGTAAATGGTGTTGATTAATAAGCATTTTTCTTAAAAAAATAAATAAATTGGTCCTCAAACAATTTCTCAATTATTATAACTACATATTAAAAGAGGCAAAGTAGGGACTGCACGCGTGTCGTCGTTTTCAATTGTTGTCAAAAATACCCCTTTTT
>CAIGRB010034825.1:0-29230 GCA_903798255.1 Fraxinus quadrangulata | reverse complement strand
TTTCAATTCATTAGTAATAAAGAAAATGAAGTATGATGGGAACTAAATAGTTATTGCATATTTGGAGCGCGTTTGGATTCTTTCGAAGAAAATAATGTAACTTTTGCATACAATATCCGTTTTGGGCCATGACCCCATTCCGGAAAGCTCGCTGCTTCGCACTCAAGGATTTTGGACGTTTCAATTCATTTGCTAAGTTAAAATGGAACTTAATGTTTTTAGTTGATTATTTTTAGTTTTTTTTTGTAGCGTAGCCCATTAACGACTGCTCACCAGTAGAAATTCAGAATTGCATATATGGGATGCATGTGATACAAAGTAATAAAAATGAAATTCAACGTTGAAGAAGCAATTGGATGAAATACAATTTTTTTATTATAATTTTGTTTACTCCACTAATTCCTTTATGTATGATGAGATCAACAAAATTATCAACCAAGATGAATTTCAAATCAAAATCATTTCTATCGTGTATATTTTAAAAGTGCGCAATATATTTAAAAATAACATTCATCAAATTTACAAATACTTATTTTTAACACTAATCAACTAACGTGCAACACACGTTTCCTTCTCTAGTTATCAAAAATGAATGATTTTTCCCCAAAATTAACAAAAGATTACAATTTTTTTTGATACTCAGGTGTTTATCTTTGACGATTAATTATGGGATCTGCGATTCGATCCCTCGTCACATATATCACGTAAACAGTGAGATGTACCCCAAATTTAATGTCAAACTAATCAAACACAATTGCATCTTGCCCTCTAGCACACTCCAACCTTCCGGCATAACGAAAGATTACAGTTTTAAGAGGGGCAGACAGAGGCCACAGTATAGCATATAACAAACGTTAGCTGAAGTGAACAATTCCTTCTAATAGAATGGCATGGGCTCTATCTCCAGCCATCACCACTCTCCGCCTCATAAAACCCTTATCCGCCACCGCCCTTCGCCGTCTTTCTCTTTTCCACAAACCCAAAAACCCTCTCTCCATTTCCTTGCCACCATACTCCTCCACCTCCTCCTCCGCCGCCGCTGCTGTGCCACTGACGCGACGCGCCTTCTGCTCTGTTATCTCCTCCGCGATCACTTCCGGAGAGGCAACCAAAACCGATACCTTGGAGAAAAAAGTGAGCGAATTTCGGGAAAAAATTAAGATTGTGGATATCAAAGGAGGGCCTGACGAGGGGTTGAATTTATTGGGGGAGACTCTGGTGGTTAGGGGTTGGGTTAGAACACAGTTCAGAGAAGTGTCACTTTTATTGAGGTAGCATTCTTTTTTATTGGTTTTAATTTTCTGTTTGAATGATAATTGGGTTGTTTTAGTCTTTAGTTTTGTGAAGTTAACTTATCATGTATTTGGTTTAGATTTTTTTTTTTTTTGGTGAATGGAGTTTGTGATGAATAGGTTAACGATGGTTCGTGTCTTTCAAATATGCAATGTGTGATGAGTTCAGATGCCGAAGGTTATGATCAGGTATTACACATCTCCCTGAAATTTATTATTTCCTCGTGCTCGACTCTGAGGTACAAGTCGAAAATTTACATGCTGCACAGCTTGAGAAAGAGTGATAATTAACAAGACAATTGTTGAATTCAGCACTTATTATTTTCCATGAAATATGGCGCATACCTGACAAGATGTGCGTGTTGTCATGCGTTTAGTGGTTGATAAAATAATAATTGTTCTCCAATACTTAATTCATCTACAAAATCTGTATTACTATGTTTTGAAGTTGGGGATATCTGTATTAATTTAAGCAAAGGCTATAAATATGTTTTTAAGTTGAAAAGATGCACGAGTTGATTAGCTGAATTGGTTTCCCCCCTCCTATTAAAAGATAAAAAGAAGAGTGAGTCTTTCGTTGTATTCCATACTACTTGGAGTCACATGCTAAGACCTGTGAGATTTAGCTATTCTCAAATTATTATGGTTTTAATGAGATTTTTAATTTGGGGATGTCTGTATCAATCTAAGAAAAGAAAATAAATATGTTTCTAAGTTGAAAAGATACATTTTTTCCAACAAGTTGATTAACTGAACTGGTTTCCCTTCCCCCATTAAAGAAAAAAAGAAAAGTGATTCTTTCACTGTATTCCATACTGCTTGGGTCCCATGCTAAGTCCTGTGAGATTTAGTTATTTAAAAGTTATTATGTTTTGATGAGATTTTGAGCTCATGAACAAGAGGCAGCATGTGGATGTTATCCCGGTTGTACATTGATTTAAATGATTCTGCAGGATCCATGTCTCTAATTCTTGACTGCAGATACTAGAAGATGCTGATTGTTATCTTGCAAATTCTATTTTTGGTTTAGTCCATAGACATTTGCATAGATTTTGCAGAGGCATTAACAGTTAATAAACTTTTATGTTAGCTTCTTTGTCATCGTCGTATTTCAACTTTCCCATTGCTGGTAACTACATGGAAATAATTTTCTCTAGTTATGAAGACAATCTTTGTAGGTGGAGAGTGGCTTGATTTCATCTGGTGCATCAGCATGGATACAAGGTACTGTAGTAAGCAGTCAAGGATCAAAGCAAAAGATAGAATTGAAAGTTGAAAAACTTATAATGGTAAATAACTTCTCTCTGTTGTTTAACTTGATAGAATTCTGATCCCTGGCGGGCATAGTTTCTTTTCGATTGTGAATATTATTGGTAATATTAGTTTTGTATCTTTTTGGTTTTATGCATTATTTGTAGTATCAGACTGCATATAATTCTGCTGAAAATCCTGAACTTGTTCTTAGATGGACCCTAGAAAGCAATGTAAGATAATTTGTTTTCGTGAAAATAGGAGTAGCAGGTGCTATTTGTAATGTCCCTGATCCCATAAAGAGTTTCATCATACACTTGCACTTGTACTAGGGAAAAACAGTGGTGGGCAGCACACAATTCTGGCTGCTTATGCTCATATTGGGTAAAGACATAAAATGAATTGATTTGAGATACAAGGCAGTCTTCTCTGTTGTCTATTGAGGATAGTCCATGCTTTTGGCGACCCGGAAGAAATGTCTTTAGGGCTGTGGGACATTGCTAACTTCTGATTGGTAGATTATGGAAAATGCACCAAGGACAGGAAGCAGCTCTAACAAACACTAAACCCTCATGAGTTTAGGCTTTCCACAATATTTTGCTGTTTGATCCCACTTGATAGTAATGAAGGCTATTGACATTCTATACTATTTCTTGTCGTAGCGAGTAGTTCATTGAGATTTACCAAGCCTCATTAGGATATGTATAATCACCATGAACTTAGAAAAACTGTCTGAGAGAGAGTTCCATTACATGAGAGGGGCTTTTGCCATGGTTAATGATAAGCCATTAACTATAGGCAGTTTCTATCGTTGCATAACATTTATTTTCTACAGTTCTGGAGTATTCCTGTTTGTTGGTTGGAAACTACGGAGTTATTTTCAAATATCGTGCTTCCGTATTAGAAACTTGTTCATGTTGGTTCAGAAATAAAAGGGGCGAGCTAGTCCCAATTGGCTAAATCAATGTATGATTGGCGTCATGTGTTCAAGGATGTGATATTATGGCTAGAGTTCAATGGAACATTAGGTAGAAAGATGTAAGATTCATATTTTTGCTACAAAACTAGGATGTGGCATAATCACTCAAAAAATTTCTTTACAGATGTGTCTTGTTACTCTCGTAGATATTCTCTGAGAAGAAGGGAAAAGTTGGATGGAGGCTTATCCTTGCATATTGTGTGTGACCAGAAATGGTGAATCTGACAGTTATATAGTCATAATCTCCATGCAATTCTTTCTTTTTGGCGTACCGTTCATATGCAACTTAAATGTAGCAAAAAGTAAAGAAAGGTAGGACATTTTGTTTAAATCAAATAGGTGCAAGTTGAAAGTGCTTACTCTCTGGGAGATCCTTATATTCTTAAATTTTTGTAAAAAGTAAGGTGGAACTTCAACAAATTTCGAGGACTATATTTTCTCATTGCCATTTTGTTGGCATGTTAAAATCAATTAATAAATGTTAAAGCAAGTATCATTGAAAGGCTCAATATAGAATCTGAAATGTTATTTTCCCTCTAAACCATTAGAAAGTCTGACTAAGATGTAATCAGTACAAACTTAAGCAGTATTTAAGGTTAGAGAAAGTCTGTATGATTGTAATTTATCTGTAATTTTTTTTCATCTTTGATAAGAGATTTGGTTTGTTGCTAATTCTAGAAATGAGATATTGCCTCTGTTTGAGCCCCATTCTCTAAAAAATTATTTTTTTTCCAAACTCATTTTCAACTACACATTCTTTCAATAAAGTAATTGTGCACGTAAAATCCAAAATTTTTTCCTACTCTTTGATCATATATTCTCAAAAAAATCATTATTACAAAACTCATTTTTCACAAGAAATGGGGCTCAAACATAGCTTATAACACAGCCATATTATGCGTACAATCTGATGCTTCCTTTCTGCTAATTTTATAATACCTGTCATTGATATTGGCTTAGGAGGCCAGCAGGTCCTTGAGTAAAGAAGATAATTTTAAACCTTAGATGAAAAAAACTACAGGAATAATTCATCTCAGACTTTATGACAGCATGAAAAACTTGAAACATAGATGATCACGTCCAGCTCTAGCTGCTGTGTACAGCTTTTATGTTAATATTTATATGAATTATTCAATTTTGCTTAACCCCATACTTTTGATCTTTTTGTAGATTGGTAAGAGCAATCCTTCTTTTCCTATCCAGAAGAAAAGGGTAAGCAGAGAATTTTTGAGAACGAAAGCTCATCTTCGTCCTAGAACGAACACTTTTGGTGCGGTATGACTCTACTTTTTTTTTTAGCGCCATTTTATACTCCTTGTAGATTTTGTAACCACGTAGAATGATTCTTCTTTAAATGCTTCTTGCAGTTGTAGACAGTTTTTTTGCCCCCCGAACATAAATGACATACAAGATTCTGGAAAGTTCTTGCTTTCATCAAAAATTGTGGAGTGAAATTGAAAAGAGTGGTTTAACATGATACACAAAAGTATAAGAAATTAAATATGATCTGCTTTTTTGTTAGATGCTTTCATGTAGTTAATCCCAATTGTGGCATGTCCAATGGTTTCATGAATCTTTCGTAGTTCCTGTTATTAGCTTTCATCGTGTTACAATTTTATTCATGTTAGTGGAACACATTATAGTGCTGCTATTATGTGTCCTGTAAAACTAGCTCTGCTTGTTTGTTATTTTCTTCCGAAACCTGTATTGCAACTGATGATTCAAGAGCCATTGATGCCCTTGCCATAGCATTTGTGCCTCAAGATTGTACCACTGGGACTTGATCAGAAGAATCTACTGCAGCCATCACTGCCCAGCTCAAAACCTGACCCCAACCAGACATGAAGGCTGGATTTATTTTATTGGAACCATTGTTGCTTAGAGAGACTGGGAAACTTGAACAGATTACCAAACTTGATTTTTATTAGGCACACTTTGTATTTGTGGCATTCCCTGTTATTAGGTTCTCAATTCGTCAACTTTTGAGAACCAGTAATATGATAATCACCTTTAAAGTAAATGCTATCAAGGAATGCTAAATCCATAATAAACTATATATTGTTAAAGTAGTTCCCATCTGTGGTATATTATTGATTTCAAATGTGAATTTGGTAATCCTAATCCATGTGTGTTTCTTACCTTCAATTTTTTGAGTAAAAAAAATGCTTAGTTGGAAAGTAGATTAAGTACCTGTTTGATTCCCATTTTTGGGGTAAAATATATTTTGGAATAGTGATTTTTGGAGAAATATGTGGTTAAAAAGTAAGGAAATATTTTTGAAATATGTGTATAATTATTTTATGGGAGAATGTGCAGTTAAAAATGAGTTTTGAAAAAATTTATTCTTGAAAAAATGAGGCTCAAACAAGGGTTAAATATCATCTTTCACTTAAATACTAGCGACACTCCTTCCGTTCTGTAACGAATTTGAATTACTATAGTTGACGTATGAAATCTCTGGGAGTCAAATAGTGTTGGGGTGTGACGACCTTATGTTATACTCAGTTTTTTATCCCTTTGAATAGCCTCTTTTGGGCTTCAACATAGGGCAAACTTAGGTATTGTAAAGATCATCATACCTCCGTATCGAATATTTTGATCAATAGTGCCATTTTTTTATGCAAAGGATCCTCAAAGAGATAACTGTAGAGCATATTTATGATACTACTTAGATCTTATTCTTACTACCCATCCTGAGATTATCACAATCATCTAAAAACTAAGGAAGAACGAAGAAAAGTTTATAAACTCATGGAGATAAGAAACAAACTTCTTTATTTAATAACAAAGTCGAGTTCGAGATGATCTACAATGAAGAGAAAAGCTCCTTATATAGACGCGGAGACCTTTTATGTATATCACTTTTCACACTGTTCTAATAATACAACCGATACAAAGACTATAATTCAGTTGATGTATGGACAATAATTTTTCAAGAAGACTAATGGCTCTGTAAAGATCATCATACCTCCGTATCGAATATTTTGATCAATAGTGCCATTTTTTTATGCAAAGGATCCTCAAAGAGATAACTGTAGAGCATATTTATGATACTACTTAGATCTTATTCTTACTACCTATCCTGAGATTATCACAATCATCTAAAAACTAAGGAAGAACGAAGAAAAGTTTATAAACTCATGGAGATAAGAAACAAATTTCTTTATTTAATAACAAAGTCGAGTTCGAGATGATCTACAATGAAGAGAAAAGCTCCTTATATAGACGCGGAGACCTTTTATGTATATCACTTTTCACACTGTTCTAATAATACAACCGATACAAAAACAATAATTCAGTTGATGTATGGACAATAATTTTACAAGAAGACAAATGACTCACCACTACTTTAATAAAGTAGGGTAATAATTCAACTGACATAGGTATAATAATTTTATATGACAACTTTTGAAAAGCAAGAAATCTGCTTTTTAAAAGCGCAATTATTACAAACGACAAACATTTTATATAAAACTGATTTTTCACGTAGACTGAGTCATCAAGGCGTGCCAAGGTTTGCAGCTTCACCTGGTGCGTTTAGGTTATTAGAATCAGAGGGAAGTCCTAGTTTCCACCAAGGCCAGTTTGGACCAAGTTTTTCTTCAAAAAGTTTTTCTTCCAATTTTTCAAAATTATCCGAATCTGTTGGATCAAAATCATATGGCTGTGTTTCATACTCGTATGGGTCTTGAGTCTTGAAAAACAGTCATTGTAATTTATTTTGGTGTCTAAATAGCTTAATTTTGAATGGTTTATATTACTTGGTCCGGGTTTATTAATGTCCGTCAATTAGGCATTATTTTTTATCTTTTTTTTTTTCCAAATTCATTCCAAAGTTTTTCACGAAGTCATTGCCTTTCTAGTGTTGTTTCTGGGTATCTGAATTTTTCTTCAAGGCACTGATATGGTCTTCCAAGGAAAAGCTGATTCCAATGCGTCATCTCAATTTCCCAAGAGCCACTCTTCTTCCAGACTCACCAGATCAAAAATTTCTATCCTACTCATTCCCATAATCTGCATGATGAGTCCTTCATCTTCGCTTTCAAACTCATTCCAGAAATTGAGTCTATCCCTCGAGAACTCAATACCCTCATTAGAGACAAAACCCTTCACATTAGAGCCAAAGAACTCATTTCAAATACCAGTCCATAATCATAAGACAAATAGGGATTGAAAAAATTGGTAGTCTTAGATTTCATCCAAACTATCATTTTTTCACTTTGTTCCATATGATTTCACATCAAGCAGTTTCAAAATTTTCTTAAAAACTACTTTGTTTGTTATGGCATCCGTTGGAATTTTATCAAATTGGAATTTGTTTTAATGTCATCAGTGCTTCTATTGAATGGTTTAACGAATTCAATTTTCAAAGTTTCAACAAAAGTGATCCATTTCAAGAAGCACTTTTTGGAGCAAAGAAATTCTTTGAATGGTTTTATCCTAATTCTCATTGATAAAAATGTTTGAACCATTCTTTTTAAAGTTTAAAGATCTCTAAACTTTCCAACAAAATGTTATTGTAATCTTGATCGGAGACACAATTATTTTATAGATGCAGGTTTATATGAGCATTTCTCCCATGTCAAAGAGTATGCAGTTCAATCTTTCAATCTACATCAAGATTGGGAAAGATATCCAAAAGAGTTCCGAGAATTTCAAAGAAGAATGGTTGAAATCAATCAAACTATTACCTTACAAATTTGGCTAGACATAAAAGATAACGCTCCTTGTGAAATTTTCCCCTTAGATTATGCTTTCATAATTCAACAAGATATTAAAACATTCAAGAAAACACATGTCAACTCTTTGGACAATTGTTTGGATATTGTCCATCTGACTCTTGGGAAATTGACGACACATTGGAATCGGATTTTACTTGAATGACCACATCAGTGCCTTAGAGAAACATCCAGATACCTGGAAACAACACCAAAAGGGCAACGACTTCATAAAAAACTTTGGAATGAATTTGAAGAAAAAATGAAAAATAATGCTAAATCGATGGATATAGATAAACCAGGACCAAGTAAATCTAAACCATCCAAAATCAAGTTATTTAGACACCGAAATAAATTATGATGACAGTGTTTTCTAGGATTCTCAAGACCCATATGAGTACGAAACACAGTCATGTGATTTTGATCCAACATATCCGAATAATCTTGAAAAATTGGAAGAAAAACGTAAACCTAACAACTGCCCCTAGTGGAAACAACAAGGACTTCCCTCTAATTCAGATGACCCAAACACACTAGGTCAAGTAGCAAATCTTAACAAACTTTGATAAGTCAACCCATGTGAAAAATCAGTTTTACCTAAAGTGTGTGTCGTATGTAATAATTGCTCTTTTAAAAAGCAGATTCCTTGCTTTTCAAAAGTTGTCATTATATGAAATTAATGTACCTATGTCAGTCAAATTATTACCTTACTTTATTAAAAATAGTGGTGAGTCATTTGTCTTCTTGTAAAATTGTTGTCTGTGTGTATTCAATTGTATTATTGTCCTTGTATCGGTTGTATTATTAGAATAATGTGAAGAGTGGTATACATGAATGGTCTCCTCGTTTATAAAAGGAGCTTCCCTACTTCATTGTAGATCATCTTGAACCCAACTTTGTTATTAAATAAAGAAGTTCGTTTCTTATCTTCGTGAATTTATAAACTTTCTTCGTTCTTAGTTTTTAGATGATTGTGATAATTTAGGATGAGTAGTTAGAACAAGATCTAGATAGTATTATAAGTATGCTCTGCAGTTGCCTCTTTGAAGTCCTCTGCATCAAAAAATGACACTACTGATCAAGAGATTCAATACGGAGGTATGATGATCTTTACAATACCGAAAGTCAGGTAGTGTGTTGATGCCCAAAGAAGCTGTTCAAAGGGCTAGAATACTGAGTATTACATAAGGTCGTCACATCCGTGTATTATTGGTATCAGAGCTATATTAGCTTGGTCTTACTATCTCTGATTTTAGGTTATCCAATATGATAGAAACCAGGAAGAACACCTTGTTAATCATGTATGTTGAGTCTTATAGTGCATATGCATTATCTCCTTCCACCTCTCTTTGAAATTCAAATGAGTCTAAAATAGATTCCCTTTATGAAATCTCCTACCTCCCTGTTTCTGAAAAAAAATTCTTATTATAGATCTACCTCTTGTAAATCCGTATATTCCTTATAACAAACCACGTCACTCCACTAAAACTGTTCGAAGCTTTATTTCACCGTCAAAATCCCAAATCAAAGAGTATGTTCGGGCATCAAAGCTTGATCAACATCTTCTACTTGCCATTGAATAGGAGCAGTTTGTTACTTTGGATCTATCATCCCATCTTCCAAAAGTATGGTTATTCGAGGGTTTTACCTATATTCATTATGGAGATGTAAGAATTGCACTCGCTTGCATGATTATCAACATGCGTGTATTAGCATTGTTGAAACCAAACCTAATGCGGGAACGGTAATAGTTATTATGTTTCCAAATTTTAAAATGTCAATAGCAGATCCACTATTTTTATCACCCTTAAAGATCCAAGTCCAAATAGTTGGAGCAGTGTCATCTGCAGTAACATATGGAGCAACTCTTCATTACCAGATGGCTTGCAAAATACAAAATCATTCTCTGGATTTCGCCACTCTTCATGGTACATTAATGATACCCTTTTATCCAAATGGGAATGGATCAGCCAAGGTTACATATGTCCTCGGACAAATTCCCAGAACTAAGCTCATTAAATTAATCCCACATACATGGATTACTAGTTATGCGCAACATCACTAGGCATGAAGAGATTCTATGCCCATCCAGTCATCAACTCATTTCTGACTAAAATCAAGTGGTGAAATTGAAAGTATGTTCAAAAGGGAGCCATCAACCAAGAAGCCTCCTTGCTTCTCAACACAATTTGCTTTTTCCAATGGAGACATCCCTATCTACGGTTACAATGTAGAAGGCATACCTATCAATCGCAGATCCAATGATTCAAGACTTATTTACTAGGATGTGTGTTCCCATTCAAAATGTATAAATGAAGATGATTTATATGATGATTGTCCTCCCAGAAACATGAGAAAACAGAAGATGAATAGCCAGCAAAGGTTGTATATGGCCTACGAAAACAAATCTCTATGAGTTTGTTTATTAGGGGAACCTTCTGTAAAGTTTAACTACTATGTCAAATTTACTCCACCCCCGACAAATGATGAACCTATTATTCCCACTGGTTGGGATGATGATGATGATTGCGACAAACTACATAAAAGAATGGGACCGGGATAATAGTCCACCTCCATCTCCATAGACAGCTATGTCTATAACTATGTTTCATCCTCTTCAGTTTGTTTCTTTTCATAGAGAACAATCTACTCATTCTTAGAAAATCAAGAATCCCACATCCAAAAAGTTAGATGGTTCGCTTGACCAAATTTCGATGGCTAAAGCCTTTTTGAACTAGCAGTCAGAAAATGCAGTTCATCAAAATTCCCTGTTGAGAAAAATTGATCAAAGTCATCAGAGAATTGAAAGGACTCTACAACAGCAAACCCAAATAATGTTTACCCTACTCCAAGCCTCTAAACAAAACATTAAGACTCTCCACAATGAAATTATGACACTATTACAAAATCGTTTACCCATAGCTGATCGAGAAAGAGAAATAAGGAGTCTCAAAACTCAACTTGTCTCTCTCAAAAACAATGTTATGATTCCACCCTCTAACTCTATACTGTCCTACCTCATATATCCCTATTTCGCAAACCTCATGCCCTATGTATTCAACTGGAGCTTTTGGGTCTACAGCCTCACTCTTTACCTTTAAAGAATGGGAAAAGAAGTTGAAACCTCTTCCTCCTCCCCGTTACAAGAAAACCAAACCTACAACTTCGCAAAAACCACATGCTCTACCTCCACCAAACCTAGAAAAATAGCCACAAATGATGAGAAAAAAATCCATTACTACTTTCCTACAAAAAGCTTAAAATCATGTCCCTTATATACTTTCCGTCCTATCCATTACAAATGAAACCAATTCTAAACCTAAAGAGTCCTCGGATGATTCTCTAGAAGATCATCCTCCTTTATATATGGCTGACAAACCGCAGCCGTAGACAAGTCAAACTCAACAAGGAAATCCTGTTGTTGATGAACCATGAGAAACTATTGATGAAGATATTGTTGATGCTTATGATACCCATGTTTTGAATAACTATTATTCACAGAGTAACACTTCCTCAATCAAACCTTTGATGACAGTCCTCCATCATTATAGTAGGCAAGATTCCAACAGATGAAAGCATGGTGTTCAGCAGAATTACAAAGGCCCAACCAATAGTACGGGGGTGAGCCGACCTTATGTAATACTCAGTATTCTAGCCCTTTAATCAGCCTCTCTTGGACATCAACACAGGTCTCGACTTTCGGTATTGTAAAAATTATCATACCTCCATATCGGATCTTTTGATCAGTAGTACCATTTTCTAATGCAGATTATCCTTAAAGAGGCAACTACATAGCATACTTATGATACAACTTAGATCTTGTTCTTACTAATCATCTTAAAATTATCACAGTCGTCTAAAAACTAAGGAATAACGAAGAAAAGTGTACAAATTCATGGAGATAAGAAACAAACTTATTTATTTAATAACAAAGTTGGGTTTGAGATGACAATGAAGGAGGGAAGCTCCTTGTATGGACAAGGAGACCCTTCGTGTATACCACTCTTTCACTGTTTTAATAATACAATCGACACAAGGACAATAATACAATTGATGCCTGGACAATAATTTTACAAGAAGGCAAATGACTCACCACTACTTTTAATAAAGTTGGGTAATAATTTGACTGACATAGATACAATAATTTTATATGACAACTTTTGAAAAACAAGGAATCTACTTTTTAAAAGCGCAATTATTACAACAACAAATACTTTATGTAAAACTGATTTTTCACATGGGCTG
This sequence comes from Fraxinus quadrangulata, assembly GCA_903798255.1. Taxonomy (NCBI): domain Eukaryota; kingdom Viridiplantae; phylum Streptophyta; class Magnoliopsida; order Lamiales; family Oleaceae; genus Fraxinus; species Fraxinus quadrangulata. The sequence goes on along the minus strand of CAIGRB010034825.1, from coordinate 16,745 downwards.
AATCATCAAGGTGTGTCAAACTTTGCTGCTTGGCCTGGTGTGTATGTACCTCTGTGGTCAGTCTGGTCTGCCGCATTCAGCCTCCATACAGCTTTGGCCTGTTAAGCTCACCATTATTGCTTACCTGAGCTAAAGATTTTGGCCTTTGGTGATGATCTCGGACATGCCTCTTTGGACATGCAAGTCCTTCATTTTGCTAGGTTTCCATTAGGGTTTAACTACAACTCTTTTTATTTAGAAAGCCCCATTGAACCAAGCAGATTTCCTCATCATTTAACATTATAAAGCTAAAGAAGCCTCTCCCTAAGATACCACTTTCTGTTATGAAATACATTCTTGTTTCCCTTTGGCAAACTGTAGTGAACCACAAACTAGGTAACGCTTGGCATGTTGTGACTGCCATTATGTTGTTATCCCAAAATTTAGTTTCCATTGTAGACACTTGATTCATTTTGGATGTCTATCATTACATTCTATTGTTTCATTTCCAAAATTTAGTTTCCGTTGTACACTTGATTCATTTTGAACGCCTGTCATGACATTCTATTTTTGCTTTGATATTATCACCATGTTAAACCTCATTTTTTATATGAATTTTGTGTATTGCACTGCTTACTTTTCTTATATGGTCAGCTGTCATTTTGTGTATATTCAGGTGTTTGCTTTCATATTCTACATGTATGAATCATGGGCAATGAATTTGTCGTTTCTTATGGTTTTTATTGTGTATTTTGTCTTTTCATTTTTACAATAATTTTTGTCTTCCAGTGCTCTGGACTTTATGAATCTTTGTGAGGTTATTTTTCTTTTGTGGTGATTTGTAAATTTATATGCTGAAGTTGGTTTAGGTTGCAAGGGTGAGAAATGCTCTGGCCTATGCTACACACAGATTTTTTTCAAGAAAATGGCTTCATTTGGATCTCTAGTCCAATTGTTACTGCTTCAGATTGTGAAGGAGCTGGCGAACAATTTTGTGTGACCACTTTGGTATGCTGTTCTTGGATGACATCATATCTTTGACATTACCTCATATATCATGGAGGAGCTGCATATTTACATATTTCAATTATTTGAGCTCTCTCCGTTATTGTTCAAGCATCATGGCATTGTACTTTGTCTTTACGACTTTCTGTGCCTGTCTTTTGGTTCAACTTTTACATTGGATTTATATTTTTCCCTTTCCACCTGGTTCCTTTTTAATTTGAGCGGGAAGGGATGCAGTGAGTGTTGATAACATATTCTCAATGTCCTCCAAATGTCAGATTTGTCAATCACTAAAATTGACGGTTTCTTTTATTACATGGAACTTTATTCTGAACTTCACCAGATTTCCTAACCATGCATAAGTTGTGATAGCCTTCCCACCATTTCATGTATAGAGATTATGTTGGTTTGGAACAATATTTCTTTGTTCTTTTTTTTTTTTTTTTTAAGTGCACCTTTATACCAAACGTTTGATTCGTGGCATAAATTTAATATTTGCCTGTGGAGCTCTATGGGTGCAGTGCATATTTGCATGTGCTATTACTATCCTGAGAGCTTATCCTTATGATTGAGTTTGATCATGTTACTATTGCCTCCATTTAAGACAGGTCATGGTGCATCTGACTTTTTTTACCTAACAGGTTCCTACCTCTGGAGAAGCCGGCGGTCTCCAGTGAATGCTATCCCTAAAACTGAAGATGGTTTAATTGATTGGTCTCGAGTGAGTATTACTCAATATTCATTTTCTTTGTTCTAGTACCAGCAGTTGATGTACGTTCAGCCAACCAATCTCAGCATATTCACTTGCTTAAATTTTTAGTTATGTCACTCAATTGGCTAATCTGCAGATTCTTAATATCACCGGTGTAGCTTCATTTGTTTCCCCCTGTTTTGTGTCAAGTCCTGCTAATACAATTTCATTTTCTGATTTCTTAAACAAATAGTTTGCTTTCATATTTTTTAGGGAACAGAGTGTTACTGCAAATATAAATAAAATGATATCTCACAAAATTGTTTTCCTTCTCATATTCCTTTTGTCAAATGATATTGCAATATCTATGGAATTCGACATGGCTACTAGCCTGCTATGCATTTCACAATTACTGGAGATTCAAAAGTTCATGTGTTGTGTACCACACTGAACGCAATCAATTTTGTGCAATAAATACTTTAGTGATTAACTGGATTCTGGGATTCTTTTTGCACGTCTAACCTCAAGAAAATGTACACGTGGAAAATTCCTTCCGAGTTCTGGGTATATTTATTATTCCCTTTTAACTTTTGAGGTTCAGTTCCATCAGTATTTAATTATTTCCTTGCGGAAAATCAGTGAATAATGATTCATATCCAATATGGAAAAAAGTGTGTTAACATTTAATTTCCTTTCTAAGATGATCGAACCAGATCTTGCATTTGCTGACTTAGATGATGACATGGCATGTGCAGCTGCATATATCTAGTATGTAGTATGTAACTTTTCACATCAATTATCTGCTTATTGGAAATACTGAGATTTGTCTTGTACTCATCTAATGTGTCTGTTTTTAACATGAAAGGTGGAGTATATTCTAGAGATCTGCAAGGAAGATATGGATTTTTTCAATACTTGGATTGAGAAAGAAATCATCAAACGCCTGAGTGTAGGCTTTTTACACTAGACATTCCGTCATCCTATTTAAACTTATTTGTATTTTTGTGAGGGCATCTAAATACTTTGTTTTTGACACTTTACACGGTAGATACTTATGTTTCTGATGGCTTGTACTTTTTTGATAATATGTCCAACAGGATGTTGTTGAGAAAAAACTTTGTTCAGCTGACTTACACTGACGCAATTGAGCTTCTCCTGAAAGCAAAGAAGAACTTCAAATTTCCGGTACTTGCAATTTCTTAGTCATGTCTTTTCATTATTGTTCTTGTTTGCATGCTTTTCCCAAGTCTTCATGTGATTGCTATCATAAGTTGGTTTACGATCTTGTGCTGTACCAGAACATAGACTGTACTGATTGTACAAGTGCATTAATTATACTTTCGGAAAAATCTATATGTACTTGTTAATCACTTGAAACAAAATCAATGTGTCTAATCTAGTTAGGAAACCCACTAAAACCAATGTGAGAGTTTATTACACACTGCATTAACTTCTCATGCATAATTTTCTCTTTTCTAGAGTAATTTATACCATTTGCTGATTCTTCTTCTGAGTAATCCAGTCAGTCTCTTGTATACTGAAGACTGGACAAAATGGATAATTTTACCTAGCACGTCAATTTATCAATCAGTTGCTTGCATTTCTGATTAGGTACAATGGGGATGTGATTTACAAAGTGAGCACGAACGATATATCACTGGAGGAGTTTGGTGGATGGCCTGTAATTATTAGAGACTATCCAAAGGCATGAATATTGGCCTAAACACGTTGACAGTAATCTCTATATAGAACTGGTTATTAATGCTTTTCTCTGAAAAACTACCAGGAGATCAAGGCATTTTACGTGCGGCAAAATGATGATGGAAAGACTGTTGCAGCCATGGATATGCTGGTTCCTCGGGTACTAGGTTAATATTTTTTTCTGGGACATTACACAGTTGCACAACCCATACGTCATCTGAATCTAATAACAGTTGATTCTTAATCCTGAACGTGTTCTGCATGTAATGATATACATATAACTGCATATAGCATATGTTCACATCATATGTACGCATGGTGGCATGAGTTACGTAACTTTGGAGTACACATTTTTCCGGTTGAAACATCCACCTTTGCATCCTGGATGAGCAATTGAGCATGATTACAAAATATATTTGATCATTCATTCAATTACTGCGACATCTTAGCTTCCAGTACTCTATGACCTTGTTTGAAGAAATAATCAGGTGATCTTTCCTTTTAGGGGAAAATCATTGTTAACTAAATAGCACATGGTGTGTTTCAATTGGGTGTACGAGTGCAGCTAGACTTGTAAACTTCTGCTATATGTTTAGGTTCGATTCCACCATCACACCTTTTTGCCCGTCAAACATTATTCTTTTAAAGTAATCATTAATACCAAGTCTTCATTTTTGTGTGTTTTGGGTGCGTCCTGATATTTTATAGTAGTCCAAGAAGCCTTTATTTGGTGAAATTCTGTTTTTCCCTCATCAAGTTCTAAATTGTTTATTTGCCTGACATGATTTTCTTCCCCAGGTAGGTGAACTTATTGGTGGAAGCCAAAGAGAGGAGCGTCTTGACTATTTGGAAGAACGGTTGGATGAATTGAAGCTCAACAAGGAGAGCTTTTGGTGGTATCTTGACTTGCGGCGTTGTGGTTCAGGTGAGGGACCTATACATTATTTGACACAATTCTCATGTTGCAGTGTCATTTCAGCTTTTAGTTTCTGTGAAAGACCCTGCAACTTCGTATACATAGCAATGGATTCAACTGGTGTGTTAATACTCCTCCTTAACTGCTATTTGTTTTTGAAAGTAAAACCTGTATTTTGAATCAAAATCCTGTAATTAGTTTTCAGTGGGCTAGAATTCTGTCATATTTTAAAGCGTGTTTGAAAGTGCTTTTAAACAATTTAAATTATAAATAAATATTAATGAGTGGTAGATAAATGAATAATACTTGTGGGTTCCTCAATATGTGTGGATAAAAAGAGGTACGAGTGTTTACAAACAGTTTATAACATGAGCCAAACATACACGTTGTCTGATTACATGTTGCTAGGTTTCTGTAGTTTTAATAAACTTAGTAACTTTTTCCTTTCGTTCTCACCGTCCATTTTGCTTCCTTGAATGCTATCAAATTGAAAAAAACAGTCCAATGAGTTTGATCAAAATTTTTTATCTTCGTCTCCAGTTCCGCACGCTGGATTTGGACTAGGCTTTGAAAGGCTTGTGCAATTTGCAACTGGAATAGAGAACATCAGAGATGCAATACCTTTCCCAAGAACACCTGGCTCAGCTGAATTTTGAAGTTAGGTCGACACTGTTGATAGTGCAAGTAGAGTCGCTCAAATCTCGACTCTGTTTGCAACGCAATTTTTTATGTCCTTTTAAACCTTGAACTTCTGCAGACGAAAATTTAAGGTAACGGAGGTGGTTGATTGGTTTAGAATAAAATTCTTTATGCATTGTATCATGAAGATGATAACCACTGAATAATTTATTTAAAACCAATGTTTGGAATGAGCTCCAAATTATTCTTTATAAATACTACATATTTTGTTAATACGAGCATTTGCTTTGTTTGGATTTGAATTTTAAATATATATAGACACACCACATGAGGAGATATAATAGAAATATATAAACTCTTCACTTTCGTCTCTTGAACATCAATTTTTTTGATTACTGCAAATATTTTTTTTCCTAAAATTTGAATTTGGTTTGCAATTCATTCCATCTCAAAGAGGTAATTACTCGGAGATTATTGAAATGTAGGAACAACCTTAAGTTGCATTTTCGAAAATTTGCTGCCTATAACGTCCGATAAAAAGATGTCGTTCTATGAAAGAAGCTTCGGTAAGACAGTCCTATATACACATGATAAAATCATCCATTCAAATAACAAAATCTCAAACATAGAACCACTCGAAATATGACCTCTCTCAAACTCAGAGTAGCACGAGTGACATTTAAATAGACAATACTACCATGTACGCATAGTATCTTCCTAGTGAAGCTTTACTCCATTCTCGCTTTTTCTACATTATTCTGCTCAACCACAATGTTAAATGGCATATGCTACCAAGATGGCTTTAATCATTACAGCCTGGAGACAAGAAATCATTCTTGGGAGAAACAAATGCAACAGGGCTAAAAATTTTGGTGAATCAAATTATTGAATTTGATTTCGTTTATAAATTGGCTGTTGAACTTGATACACATTGTCCATTCTCTTGAATTCATTCAGAAGTTACATTCCTTGAACAAATGAACTGTACAGTTTGAACTATTTCTTTGCGGTATGCCAATATTATGATAACAGCACGGCATTCACTTTGTGGAGACGAGTGAAACCTATCTCTATAAGTACATCAAACAGCTAGGTAACAACTGATTCTCAACATACAGTGAAGATAATAATCGAGAACGAGAAGGGGCAACAATTGAGAAAATAAAAAAGAAAGGAAAAGAACAAAGAAAGAAAAAAAAGCTTCAGGTCTCCTTCGAACAAAATGTACCTGGTGAGAAAATTTGTGCACGATCTTTAGCAGCATGGCGAAATTAGAGAAGCAAAATTTACTATTTACATCCACAGTGCATCAGAGTTCCACTTCATGAAGGTCATCCCCAAAGCCAGGCACATTCATTCCCGGTTGCACTAAAGAAGAGTCTTTTGGCGTGAACGATGAAGGGTGATTCAATACCTCTACCAAAGGTTTTACTTCAGCCTTAACTGGAGGACTGAAAGAACCGTCAAAACTTCCACTCCATGATGCTGTACGCCGTGAATTAGCTGAGCCATTGCCACTCGTCGTCTCCATGTTAGAGATGTTGCTCATGCTTGCAAATTTTTGATTGGCTATGGAAGATGGAAGTGCAGGAGACTGGAATAAATCACTTGTAGAGGAAGTAGAAGGATTTTCAGTAGTATATGAAGTATCTTGCATGGTATTTGCAGGAGTGTATACGGACTGTTCAACAAAGGGTACGGACGTTGGCACAAAGAATTTTGGGTTGGCTGCACTTGCTGGTTTAGCAGAAGGAACAGATGGAGACTGGAACAAATTTGTTGGGTTGCCACCACCCTTGTTAAAGGTGTCAACATACCTGCCAAAACGCAATAAATGAGAGCTCATAAATGTATGCACTATGTTACACCTACGACATGCAGAACACATCCCAGACAGTTCATATCATTTATTTCTCTTTTAACTCACATTATAAAGACCGAATGAGAACACATTGAATCAGAATCTATGCTGAAGCAATGATATGTGCACCACATCCCAGGCAGTTAATGTTATTTTTTGTTTTCATTTATTTCTCTTTTAAACAATAACACTATAGCCGTTTCCACAGTTCACCCAAATATGATCAAGAAACAATTTCAAACAGGCAACAGTAGGAAAGCACAACTCTCTATTGCAAGTTTGCAAGATATGCTATAATGGTTTTTGGTTTGCCAAGTCCCCTGGCATCGTAAATAACAAAAATAAAACATTAGGATATAATTTAATTCAGAAATTGAATGCCACTGTAAGCCATTCTAGGACAATTTCTGGACATGTAATATTCCGCTTCACTAAATCCAAATAGAATCGAGAATGATTCATTCCACGAAAAGAGTGAAAAGAGTGAATTTTAATATTACCGTGATCGAACACCCATTCTTCCACGGGCTGAGAATTGATTGGAGGTTGGAGGAAGTGGTGGCATTCCTGAACTATGATCTGAACCACTTGGACTTTTAATCTCTGCACTTCCATTGCTATGAGAAGTTTCACCTTGTAATGCACTCTTTAAGTTATAATCTGATGTTCCGTTTTGGAAAACTGAAGTTGGTGGTGGGGGTGGAAGGGCTGCTTCCTGAGCTGGAGGTTCAGCACCTTCCTCCACCCATCTCTTAAGTTTCTCGTCATAATAAAACTTGTTTTGTTCACCCAATTTTGCCTACAGAAACAGTGCAATCATAAGAAAACTTTCATAGGAACCTAATTTGAAGTGCAAGTCTGAGACAATTTTGCTGTAAACAAACAACTCAATCGACTTACCTGGCGACCTTGACGGGGTTTCAACACTAAACCTACAGTCTTCTGCAATAGCTGGGATCCAAAACCAAAACGGCCAAAACGAGATGTGCTTCCTGCTGCTGATGCTTTATCTTGCTCACCAGTGGAATTAGCTCCCTTCACTGAATCAGCCTGACCCTACACAAATTGGCAAGATCTCATATGTGTTCTACCCAGATTAAAAGAACGATTCAACACATCAATCAATCAGTAAAACTTGGAATTTATTGAATGGAATGAGAGGCACTGCGATTAGAAGTTAAAACAAACCTGTATTGGACTAAATCCAAAGTTAGGTTCAGAAATACTTCTTGTATGCATTGTCAATTTACTGCCATCAGCTGCCCCTTCACTTATAGATTCCATGGATTGAGAAGGAATTAATGATGACATAGCCACTGTTGATTGACTAGTTGATACCCGAGGTCCCATTGATTGATGATGATGCACTGTACCATGTCCAGTGCCACCTGCTGTCGGCACAGGTGGGGGTAGGCCACCAACAACCCGATGAGCAGTACTATCGAAAAGCGTGAGCAATTTACCCACCAATTTGGCAGGGGCTAAATTTGTGGAGAATCCACCCTGCATTCAGGAAGTCATATTTATATCTAGAAAATTTGGTCAAAATGCAAATTAGAGGATATAGAAATACCTGTTGGTGAGCTTTTATCCTTTCCTCAAGAGATAATATTAACTGTCTGAGCGTTTCCACCTCGAGAGATCGACCAGTTTTAAGTGATTTTAATGCTGCTTGACAATATCTGAATTATTAAAGAGTTATGTTAAGACAAAAGAGGCAAAATATGAAAAATCAACTGAAAACTAGTAGCATGGTAGATACTTCAATGCATCTGACATTCTCCCAACTTCTGCCAACATGTGCGCATATACGAGCTTGTACGGCTGAAATGGAAGAAGGGTGAACTGAGAGTTTCCTAGCATCTTTGAGTATTCATAAATCTCTGTCCTCTGTCCAAACATGCAAAGGTCAAGTAAGCTAGTCTCATCACCAATAAACCATATAAACACAAGCATACAGACCTAATGCATTATGACCAGGCAACAGGCACCATTTAAATGAAACTTCTATGCATCGTTATATGCAATATAAACCTTAGATAAGTGTCAGCACATGCATATATACTGTACGTGGTTCTTGAGGGGGCATTTTTGTGCCATTTTGAGCATTGTCTACAGTCCGATAGCTATATAAAACATATACCATACAAGACCAAAGGAGAGAGAAATATTGAACAGTTTGTGGGAAAGAGTATAGTGGTAAAATAGGTTCTTCCTGCTTGTCATGCTTTTATTCAGTTTTTGCCTTCTCTTCCTTTTATTTTAAAATGCTGCCGGGAAAATTACCCAATCACCTAGGCCCATTTCCTATGCTAATAAGGCATTATGACAACTTTGAGTGGAACAATGCATTATTGGTCACCAACTACTCAGCCAACCTGAATAGCCTCTGGACTAGCATAAGTTCGTGGAAACTTCAAGTGATCTGCACCAACAAGACAAAGCCTGGCGCTGTCTGAATATGCCTCAAAATTCGCTTCCGCAACCAAATAGCATATGTGAGCCGCTATGATCTGAATAATAATTTCACAGAAAGCGACATACGAATTCAAGTCAGGATGGAATCATGAAAAATAAGAAATAACCACATCCAGAAAAATAGACCAGAACATACATCACTTCTCTCTTTCCATAAACAATCTCCCAGATGAATAAGCACAAGTTCGTCATCTTTTGTTCTGTTAGCAGCTATCACAGCTAAATTTTCTTCCCAGTCATCCAGCATGCCTTTGGCACCAAACTGGGTAAATGACCAAAATAAGCATAAATAATTAATAATTTGAAGCTTAAGATAATTTTCTTTTCATTTCATTAAATATAGGAGAAAGAAATAAAACGTGTATATTAAAAGAATCTTCAAGTAAATTTTATTGCAATCTACAGAAACACAAATTCAACAGAAACATTCATTGCATACTTGTGCAGGTTGCTGAGGCATATTTATAGCACCAGCCACGCCACCATCAGCTGTGGAATCCGCTGAGAAGACATCAGCTGGTTGACCAGCAATTAGCAGGCACAATGTTCGCAAAGGTGACCCTGCTACCAATTGGCGAAGTGCCATTTGCTTCACAGTTTCAACATAGAACTGCAATGGTAAATTGGTTATAAAAGCAAAAATTGACGGGAACATGTATAAATATTGTATTTATAAAGGTATGATTCAAGCCATTCTATTGGCCAGCCAAAGAAAACAACTCTCGTGCTCACAAACCTGATCGCCCAGTTGTGCAGCAAGAACTAAGGCAGGACCCCACAACAGACCCTCCTGTGCATATTGTAAAGCCTCTTTCTTTCTTCCAGAAACCAGAAGACTTTGAACCTCAGCAGCTGTGGCCTAAAACATGAATTGGCAGTTATTAAGGGATGATGGGTTGTACAAAAAGCAACAAACTTGCAGGGTAGCAATCAAATACCCGCAGTTGTCCTTCAGAAGGCAATTGCTGCAAGCAGTTGGAAACAGCACCATATTGACTAAATTGTGTACCATTCTTTTTGGCAGACGCAAAGAGTTTGGCAACTGCAGATTCTGGAACATCAGTTTCCTATCAAAATAGCAAAACATAGAGAACAAAAAAAAAAACCAGATTAGTGAATACAATATCTCGATCAACAAACAAAGGAGACATCTTCCAGAAAAAAGGCCTTACACACTACTGAGAGGGTACCTACGGTACACAGGATTCTCCTAACCCTACGCGCTTTATTGTTCAGAGAATATACTAGGACTGTAGGAAGAGTGATATTTACTCAGGCAACTTGACATCGTATTAGAAACAAGCCAAATCATTTAGTGAATTAAATATCCAGGAACTTGGACATATTTACTAAGATAACTTTTAACTTTCTTCAACTATATTCCAAATGACAAGTTTTGTGCACAATCCAAACAAATACAGCTGGTGAACAGCTGGAAAAAAAAAAAAAAGACCAGCTTCCAGTCTCTCCTTTGTCAAAAGTACTTAAATATGCCCTAGATAGACTCCAGATTGTAAGTGGGCCTTTTGATAGAGTAGAAACATTTATATTATTTATACAGTCTTGTGGCTCAGGGTTGTTCAAGTCTTTCAGACATGCTAAAGCATGCCAATAAAAGTTTTCCATAATTTGAGTAAGAACCATGCTTCTTTAGTGCATCAAAACTCAAGGATGTGTGAATGATACATATACAGATCAATCAAAAAATAATTAACAAGGGAATCCAATGTGATTATAAAGTCAGTAACCTCAAGTGAAACCCCCCTGCATTTACAGGACAAATATGTAGCGTACCTTCAAAGCTGCGTCAGTACCGAAAGGAGATCGAAGTTTTCCATAATACTGACAAGCTATCTTAAGCAAAGACAGGAGCAACTTCAAAACTTCTCCCTTCCTGTAATCCATATCAGGAGACTCAGAGTTCATTATCCTCTCATCAATCCATCTGTTCAACTCCTTAACACCAACACTTCCACTGGTAAGAGGACCAGGGAAGGATTGTTTACAAAGAACCCGCAAATAACTACCACCACCCATTCCAATGCTTGAAGAATCAACTTTTTCATTGACAACTTCTGGTAAGTTGAGAACAGATATTGAACTTCCTACAGGGTTCTTCACATAAAATACACAGACCATTTTCAGCGAGTACAAGTAATACCATTAAGAAAACTAGAAAAATATAAATCTCAGACTAACCTGGCTTCCAAATGTTGAACTCTCTATAGCGCTATTATCTTTCATCACAATGATCTTTCCACCAAAACCAAAAGTGACCAAAGCATGTGAAGGCCGGCCTGCAGATGATCTTCCAGTAGCAGGAGCAGACGAGAATTGGTGGGCACTCTGCAATTGTTTCTGTGAAAAGTTAAGGTTACTCTGATTGCTATAGTAGTCATTTGGGACATGTTTGTGCTCATTTTGGTTGATTCTCGGCTGATTAAACTGATGGCTAAAGTTCCCAGCAGGAACAAAACCTTGTGGCACAGCACTTGTAGAGAACTCATTCTGACCTTGACTTGCATTCCCAAAATACGAACTTGGTCTCTCACAATCAACAGTTCTTTGTCGGCTACCTTGACTGCTAGCAGTAAAGTCCTGCCCATGCTGAGTCTCCAATTGTTGGTTTCTGTTATATTGTGAAGTAGAGTCACTATTGGCAACAGTTTCAGGCTGCCGCGTAGCTGATTTCTGTTGATTGTAATTACTGAAGGACCCCGCCCAGTTGTGATGCTGGCCTTGGCTGCTAAAACCTTGAGATTCATAGTTATTAACTTGGTCATATCCACTGTATGTCTTCTGATCATTGTTATGAGAAACTGTTTCGGTAGAGGTATATCCATTCTGATTCACCTGGTCTTGAGCTTGAGCGGACTGAGCAGTTGAAGTGTACGAGTCCAAACTGCGCCAATCTTGGGCAATAGTATCATAATACCAACCAGGGTATTCAGGATAAAACACCATATGCTGTGGGTATCCGTTGTTTGCTTGTGAAGCCTGATTCCAATCAGATACAGCCTCAGTAGTATCATCACTCACTTGTGAAACTTGATTCCAATTTTCTTTGCCAGTCGTAATATCACTCGCCTGTGATACCTGATTCCAGTTAGTAACACTCTCAGTCGTAGCATTCTCAGCTACAGTCTTAGCGATAGACTGAGCAGATTTCTGCAAGTAAGAGACATCTGCATTACCGTGAGATTGCCCCCAATCAGAAGTCAAATTAGAGACAACATTTGCTTGCACGCTCGCACCTGCATCATAACCATCCACCTGATACCACTGGCCAGTATTTTGATCATACTTCCATCCGGGATAAAGATTCTCCCAATACTGACTGCTATTCATATCCTGCCCGGCTGTACTCTGAGCTGCAACTGTACCATAATTATATCCCTGTTGATTCATCAGGTAGGTAGTTGAATTTTCCACATGTGCAGATCCATGTACTTCATTCCCAGAAGCAACCTTGGACTCAAATTGTGAACTATTCCCTACATTTCCAAATGCATCACCAGCAATATCCCCTCCTAAATCAGTGAAAAAATCTGAATAGGATCCAAACCCTTGACTATTCTTCTGAGATAAATCAGCATGAAATGCACTCCAGTCCACCTCTTTAACTCCCGAACCCCCCAATCCACCATCACTCTTACTCATCATCGTGGTATTGGACAAGACCTCAGCCTCTCCATTCCCATTCTCTGATTTGTGTATCAAACTATCAAACTCAAATGACTTTGCAGACTCTAATGTAGTTATACTCTCTTCCACAGTCCCCACCATCATTGTCCCAACTTTCTCAGTTTTCCTGCTTAAACCATCAATCCTAGTACTAGTGCTATCATCATCTTCGTCATTAGCATCATTAAACTCACAATTATTATTATCAATCTGAGCAATACTCAAATTCGCAAAGGACTTAGCCTCATCAGATTCGTTCCCATTGGCAGAATAGGGACCTACCACTGCCGACAAACTGTTAACAACCTTAAAGTCCACATCATCTTCATCATTTACCAATTTGTCGAAGAAATCCTCATCAGTGTTATCCTCCACCATGAATGGAGGAGGATTTGAAGCCATCTACTCAAACCCTAACCCTAATCCGCAGAATCACAAAAATTTCACCCAAAAATGGAAATCAAGACCCAATTTATTCGAGCTAACAACACTGAGATCCAAAAACAAAAACCACCGAATTCCAAAAAAATCCAAATCAATCAAGATCAAGGGTTTTCAGATCACCCAAATTCCACAACCATCAAATGAACAAGAAACACAAAACTCCCAAATTCTGATTTAATTCAAAAGCAGCCCATCTCACGAACGACACAAAATTCATGGAGAAACCACTCAACCAACAGATCAAATTGATAATTCGCAAATCAAACCAAATACACACATAAAAAAAACCTTTCTGCGTGTATATTCTATAGAGAAAAATATAATTAAGAGAGAGAAAGTAGAGAGACCGAGAGAGAAGACAAGCCCTTGATTTCGCACCTGGAGGTCTCTACAACCCACAAAAATTCTTGGTTTCTTACAATGTAATGTGTATGTGTATATATGCACACGTAATAATTATATAAAAAAATTCCTGCTATTGGTATTTATTTTTACTGCGAGTTAATTACTCAAAGGTGGGAAATTGGACAGTAAATTTTGCGAAAATTTTGGAGTGAAAATTGCTTTGTGTTTTTTGAGGATGGAGAGAGTGATAGATCTGGCAGCATTTATAAATGTAGGGGTAATTTAATACGAGTCGGCTTATATATATATATATATTACACTATACGCGAGTCATGCAGCGAACAGTGCACCATGTGCCTAGTACATGGATTCTACCAATTTATGTGGTAGCGTAAATTTAACGAATGCTCGTCAAACTTTACTTCATATTATTATTTATTTATCAAACAATAAAACATAACTCATTCATCACCCATCTTTTCAATTGATTGCCCATTTATCACTCGTTTAATTTTCGTTATCCTCGACTAAATGAATATGTCACGTGGCGAACGGAATCCAACATAGCACATAACACATTTTCAATAATGCCAAAGCCCCAATGGGCCAAAAGTGTAAAAGCCCATGACAATTCATTCTTTCTTTAATTCTATCACTCCCGCTTTCATTTTAGAAAAAAATCATTTTATTTGAAGACAACAAGGAACTCTCAATCTACCAAATCTTGAGCAAAACCAAAATCTTTGGAACAAGAAGACCCACCAATCTTTGGCTATGGAATGCAATATCACTGTGGAAGAAACAAGATTGGTGATAGATGAGAAGAAACAAGGATGATATTTAGAAGTTCATTTCCAGTCTTTGCATCACCAGCCTCCAGTTGATGGTTGTTAAACAGAGTATCTAATCCACTAATTCAAGATGCTCGATTTAGTGGAAAATACGGATATGATGTAGCCTGCAATTTAAAATTAGGGTCATCTAATGTGTTTGTAAACTTCCACTATTAAAGAAGGTTGCTCAACAAAAGAAATATATATGATGTTAAACAAGATTTTAGCTGGGATTTTGGGGACCATTTTTAGGGTTCATGGGATTTGGGGTGAATTTCAATTTGGGACGGTTCTTCCATTGATTGAGAAGCGTGTTTATGATGCACATGAATTTTTACACTTTTGGCCCATTTGGCATTATTTAAAGTGTTATGTACCACGTTGGATTCCGTCCGCCATATGGCATATTCAGTTAGTTAAGGATGACGGAAATTAAACGAGTGATGAAAGGGTAATCAATTGAAAAGATGAGTGAGCAATGGGTTGTATTTTATTGTTTAGTGAGCAAGTAGTAATATGAAGTAAATGTTGATAAGTATTCATTAAATTTACTCTTTATGTGGGTATTTATATGATTTGTATTAAATTATATTTTGAAAAATTGAATTATTGTTTAAATACTAAGTTAATTTCAACTTTCGCCTTTAAAATGAAAGAAGTTGTGTACATTGTCAATATATAATAACTCAAATCGTTAAATCATCGTATACACTCACTTATTAAACTTTATAAAACTTTCCAATTTAAGATGGTGCCCAAAAATTTAAAATGAAGTATATTTTTATGAAGCTCGAGATCAAAGTATATTTTGTAAATACTAAGTTACTTTCAACTATAGCCTTTAAAAGGAAACAAATTCGTTGCAAAGTCAAATATACAATAATCGAAACCATTAAATCATCTTATGGACTCACTCACTCAACTTTATAAACTTTTCAATTAAAGATAGTACCCAAAAAATTAAAATAAAAGTATGTTTATATGAAGATCACGATATCAATATATTATTTAAATACTAAATTAATTTCGACTGTTGCATTTAAGAAGAAACAAATTGAACGCAAAGTCAATATACAATAACTGAAATTGTTAAATAATTATATGCACTCACTTACTCAACTTTACAAAAATTTTCAATTTAAGATGGTGCTCAAAAATTTAAAATGAAGTATGTTTATACGAAGATCACTGCAAAGTCAAATATACAATGACCGAAGCCATTAAATCATCGTATGCACTAACTTACTCAACTTTATAAACTTTTCAATTAAAGATAGTACCCAAAAAATAAAAATAGAAGTATGTTTTTATAACTTCTCATTAGTGCTAAAACAATATTAACATAATCGAACTTCATGAACCACACCGAACATGCTCAGCAGTTTTGCGCTCATGTAGCAAAAGCGTCAAAACTCAAACCACAATGTAATACCATACTATGTAAAATACAAGTCAATCATTGCTACATACAAAATTTCAACCATTCGTCTTCAACAATTCTCCACTAGAGCTGATAAATGATTTTGGACTGTTCATGTAACACATCTTATATTTCCTGACATAACTTCCAAGTTCTTCCATCTAATTACCAAAAACTGCTTTTGACAGTATCCGAACATATCAAAAGCAACAAGTAATATTTGAACCTAAGCATCCCCTAAATTAACATATAGCTCCAGTCATGCTTCCACTACTGAGTTGTTGAACTTTTTCTTTCTTCTTGGATGTTCAAATGGAATTGACATCCAATACCCGTCGAGCCGACGCGGCTGCCTGTGCTAGATTCGTCGGAAAAAAACTAATTAAGAAATATGAAAAAAAATTATTGATTTTATTGATTTAAATAAACATGTCACAGTCACAATAGGTGACAATTATAAATTTAGTCGCATATTACATGTTTTTATCAGTCATGAATTATTTATCGATCATAAATTAAAATGAATTGATCACAAAGACACAAATTATAGGTACAATTACAAATTAGTCACAAAACGCACATTTTTATGTCACATATTATTTGTCGATAATAAATTATTGATTTTATTGGTCACAATTACCAAATAATTAATCACAATTATCCGATAATTGGTTCATTCCATCCACTTCACCTTACCACCACTACCAGCACCATCAACATCACCAAAAAACACCAAAACATTGCTGCCA
>CAIGRB010034816.1:0-19616 GCA_903798255.1 Fraxinus quadrangulata | reverse complement strand
TTTAGCAGCTGCGCATGTTTCATATGTTCAGTCTCTAAGAAACATAGGCATTGCTCTGAGAAGATGTGCTGAGGCTGAAGTCTTGATAGAGTCCTCTCTATCAACTTCAGCCACTGAAAATGATAAAACTCCGTCACATGCTTCATATCTTTCCCATTCCCCATCGCATATCGGTGGAGCTATAGATTCTCCAGTGCTCAATGGGAGCCCTTTATCACCACCTACAGCTAGAGTTAGTTACATGAGGTCAGGTGGAGCTAGTGCTTTGACTGTTAGAGTGAGTCCACCTCCTAGGAATATGTATGTTGAGGAGGGTGAATTTTCAATGCCTCCACCTCCACCTCCGCCTCCTGAGTTGGGATCATCTTGGGATTATTTTGAGAATGCTGATGAGAATGAGAGCTTTAGATTTGTGGGGCAGAATGGCTTGAATTTGAAATTTGATGATGTGAGAATGTATGGGAATTTTGGTGAGAAAGTTGTTGATTTGGATAACGCCAGTGGGATTCAGGAAGAGCCTATGACGCCAAAGTCAGAGACTCCAAGAAATGGACATAATAAATTGGTTGTGAGCAATACAAATTCAGCTACACGTGAAAAGAATGAAAGCAGTGGTCATCAAAGAGTCGATGGTGAAGTGAAAGATGTAAACAATGAGAAAAAAGTAAATGGATCAGCGGGAAATGTGGCGGGGAAGGTTCCATTAGAACAGTATAATTTGAAGATAAAAAAATCTGCACTAGAGAAAGATATAGCTGCTGAAATAGAAGATCCTTCGGAGTATATAACACATAGAGCTAAAGATTTTCTCTCTAGCATAAAGGATATTGACAACCGGTTCTTTAGAGCATCTGAGTCAGGGAAAGAGGTATCAAGGATGCTTGAGTCCAGCAAAATCAGTATTGGATATGAGGCAAAAGGTAATAATTTCTTGACGACATCAAGAAAGCCCATAATGCACTTTTGTATTGGGAATTTTGATATTTTCCTTAGTTTATTGAAATGTATTTGTACCTTGTCAACTATAAGTTCTGGTGTGCTGGTTTGGAACCCTAATGGCATTATTTGCAGGTAATTCATCATCTTCTGTTTATTTAGCCTCTTTTCGAGCTGCTTGTTGCCAAGGAAGAGGTACAACTGTCCCTGATGGTATGTACCAGCTTGTACCCTAGCACCATAGACAATTATTTAATAATTTCATTGGTGCTCATTAGCTTGACCATTTTAGGAGGGTTTGATTTAGATTTTTACAATTAAATTCTATTTACCACTTAGCTGTTTTGTCTTGATGAGATGCAGTACTTCTAATTTGTATCTTGATCAAGATTTAATTTTATGCATTTGTTCGTACGTGTTCTGCAAAAGTTTGGGTATTATCAGTTTTGCAACAACATTTCTTCTACTTGACTTTCTTTTATCTGGAATTTGAAAAACTAACAGGAATTTAAAGATAGGCCACTGGCATTCACGTGAGTTACTAAAGTGTTGAGAATTGCTCTGTGAAGTTGAAACTTCACATCATACGCCTTCATTTCTGTCAAATTTTCATGCTTAGAAAATGTGCAGGATTGGAACATGTGACCAAGGTAATAACTTGGAAAAGGACAACATCATCACGGTCATCCTCATCTAGGAATCCTCTTACCGCAAAGGACGACAATGATGACAGTGGAAGTGATTTTATTGAAGAGTTCTGCATGATTTCTGGAAGTCACTCTTCCACACTGGAGAGGCTTTATGCGTGGGAGAGAAAGTTATACGATGAAGTAAAGGTACTTGATATAAATTGTTGCAACAGTGAAATTAAATGCACGTGCTTTTCTATATTTGGTTTGTGTCGACATGTCTGTGGAGAGTTTGGTAATGAAGGAGATCAACAGAGATGGATGAGTGTTTGTATCAGTATCACTAACTTATACAGAATCATGAAAATATCAGCAGACATTTCTAGCAAAAGCATTAGCTTGGAAATATAGGGTCTTCCTTACTTTCCACCCTTTCTTCCTCATTTGAGGTTTCTCTCCAATTCTGTAAAAATGGGTGATAGTATTCCGCTCAATATAGTAGACACAGTTAATAAATAAGACAATACTAAAGATCCAAGCCATAGAATTTTTCAAATCTGATGACAATGACAATCTTGCATATAAACCTCCTCAATGAAATGGC
Source organism: Fraxinus quadrangulata (assembly GCA_903798255.1). NCBI lineage: Eukaryota > Viridiplantae > Streptophyta > Magnoliopsida > Lamiales > Oleaceae > Fraxinus > Fraxinus quadrangulata. The sequence continues at coordinate 17,447 of CAIGRB010034816.1, read as the reverse complement.
ATGAAAAATAACAGTGGTGCATGTCCTTAGGTTGTTAGGTTTGTAAAATGAACTAAGATTAAAGAGTTCAAATGCAACATGTAGAATATCACTTCATGTCAATTAATAGATCTTTAATGCCTAGGTCAGCCTTTGTATTTACATTGATTGTTCACAAACTTTTCATGTAAGGGGGAATTACTTTCAGAGTTACCTTGAATATTGACCATTCTGGTTCCCGGATCAAAATCAGGGGGGTGTAATCATAGTAGCTCTTGTTTTTTGTCTGGGGGCTGGGGGTAGGTTTCATTTCGACTAATTAACAACAAATTGGTTTATTATGAAACTTTTGATGGATAAACTTACACTGTAAGTTGGGAAAACATTTTCGAGATGTTAGAGATCTATTTTTAAGATTGACACTACAGAATTTTAAATGTGAAAAAGAATCACGATTGTTGTGGCAGTTGTAAAATGTATGATCGTAATGTTGCCAATATACTGGAGTTGACTACCTAAATCATAAAGCATTTTGAAACTGGTTTGCCAACCAAATGGGAAATCACAAATAAGCTGGCAAATTCAGAATAAAATGGAATGGATCACTCAAAATGCTATTATCTTAGATGGCACCAAGTATGAATAAATTAGGGGAACAATGGTTGTTGAGGAATGTGGTGTATACCCAAAGAAACTCCCTATGGATTCATTCCTAGCAGAATGTGTTAGAAGTATTGTAAGTACCATAATTCGATTTGCTGGCAAAACATTTTACTTCGTGGAGCTTTCGGTAGAATTGTGAAAGATCCAATGGAGCCAGGGAAAATGATTCATGTGCAAGTTATTGGGATTAACGCTTTTTTTGTTGTTGGTCATTATCAAGGTTACTACTTCTTGGCTTCCTTGATGTGTCCATTTTTAAGCCACAATGAATTTACTTGGTCACCAGCTCAGCCTCGATCTACGGTACGGGCATTCATTTCCATATCCCCTTTTCTTTAGGAGTACAGGGTCATACAATTACACCTTCCGACTAAATTGGCCTTAGTTTTAGGTATGAACTTGATACAAAGAATTTTGAACCCTCAAATGTGAAAGAATGCATATTGCTGATTGCTAGTAGCCTTAATGATGTGTTACCCTTTTTGTTCTACAGTATAATGTCAACTAATTTCAGTCTGTTTCTTTGGCCTATTTAGGCCAGTGAGTCTATCCGGAAGGAATATGATCGCAAGTGTGACCAGCTTCGACACCAATTTGCAAAGGATCTTAGTCCTCAAATAATTGACAAAACTCGGGCAGTGGTGAAAGATCTGCATTCACGAATTAGAGTGGCAATTCATGCTGTTGATTCAATATCAAAGCGAATAGAGAAAATGCGGGATGAAGAGTTGCTCCCTCAAATTATGGAACTTATTCAAGGGTGAGAAAAATTTCTATTTCGTAAAACCCTAAAGAGGTCTAGTATTGTTACCAACTTTCTATTTCTCTTCAATCCATGTTTAGTAAGGTGAATTGGATAGTACTGGATAATATTAACAGAGGAAAAAAGTTAAAATCCTTTATAGTATTGCTTTATATCAAGTACTTATACCAAACACTATCTAGTGTCAATTTTTAATCCTGTGTAAGTCTACTGAATTTTGTGTAGATTGGCCCGGATGTGGAAAGCCATGCTCGAATGCCATCATAACCAGTATATAACCATCTCGTTGGCTTATCATGCAAAAACTTCCGCTGGAATTGTTCATGGGGAAACACAAAGGCAGATTATAAATCAGCTGCTGGATGAGGTAGAGTGTTTTGGTCTGAGTTTTGCAGATTGGATCAACAGCTATACATCTTATGTGGAAGCACTCAACAGCTGGCTACAAAACTGCATTTTGCAACCACGCGAGCGACAGAAAGGCCGAAGAGCATTCTCCCCTCGCCGAGTTCTGGCCCCACCTATATTTGTCCTCTGTCGGGACTGGTCAGCCGGTATCAAATATTTGCCATCCGAAGAAGTTAGTGATGTAATCAAAGCTTTTCTATCTGATCTGCTACATTCAGTTAGACACCAGCCAGAAGACTCGCAAAAAAAGGAAACCACAGAGGTTCTGCAAAACAATGAAGAATCAGAGAGCAAAGATGAGGGACAAAGTGATGATCGAGCATCAAATTTAAGCTGCCTACAAACAAGTTTGACTAAGGTTCTTGACTGGCTGACTAAGTTCTCCGAGGCTTCGGTGAAAATGTGCGATGATATTCAACGGAAATGTGAAGCAGCTCGGAATGCATATGACAATTACAGAGCACCACCAAGATCCTTTAGCATTTGAAATGAGCTACAGTTTCATTTTAATATTAAGTTGATTGTTGAAGTAGATATTTGTAAATTCAGAACTTTGGAGAGTTTTTTCTATTTCATTTTCCTTATAAAGATCTGGTAGAATAACAAAATTTATTTTTCGAAAGGCAAAAGGATTTGTGTAGGGGTTTTTGTTAATTACAGAGGCGATGGCATACCTGACTTCCCCACTCTTGTTCTCTTATCCCAAAGGTTTGCGAGCCCCCAACGTTCTCTCTCTTTACTGTTCGACAACTGAAGACAGAAATATGAATCTCCCCCAATTATAGAGAGGATGAAACAACGTCGTCCAGACATAATTTACAAAACCCTCTCTTCCATCTCCTCCATTCCGTACTCCCCTGTGGCCAGTGCTATCTTGCTTGTAATTTGATTCTGTAATTAGTATAGACAGTGCCATTTACCAACAGAAATGAATTCTGTTTCTTCTTGAATCATGTTCCCACGTTAACTGCTCGAAATGTACTTAAACAAATCCAACTGAGAGACATGAGATCTGCCGAATAGCTTATCTATATTAGAAACATTGCAAAAAGGCGGATGCTTTTAGATGAAGCTTATTTAGAAACAACATTGCAAATTTGCTCTTGCATCTAGTAACCCTGATGGGCATAATCTTACAAGGAATGCCAGAGTCTATTGCTGTATAACAATTACATTGAAATCATATATCCTTCTTACTTACCTCCGTGTATCGGAGAACAATTTTGCCACAAGAATCAAATGTTCATCTTTAACTGACAATATTCATATGAATCACTTTGCTTATGGAAGAAAATCTCATATCACGACGTCCCTCTTTATTCTAAATTATCTAATGTTTGTTACATTAATGAATCTGTTCGGCGTGCTTTCTAATTTTAGAATCCGGCATATTGGGTAAACTGTGAATAACCTTCTTCTGCAGCCAGCATTCCTATTGGAGCCCGTGTTACGTGATCTGGGATTTCAAAACCATTTACGAGTTTCCTTGAAATATTCTTCACTTGGAAGCTCAGGTATTCCGGCAATTTGTGAATTGCATGCAAACCAGAAAGCACATAGTCGTTCACACTGATAAGTGCATTAAATTGGAGTATTTATTATTGATTTGGATGAAATATAGCTTAATCTGTGTTTAAAGATAGACCATTGACATTCATTCACAGGCAAAGCTTGTTCCTCAAAGAGCAAAGTCTAATCCCACAAGCCAGGTACTACCTCCAACATCAGAGTTCCATTTCATACCTTTACCTGGGGCAAGCTAGAACTCCAATGCAGTCTTTAATATGGAAGGACCAGCTCCTGATGTTGTACCAAGCTGTTCAAGGGGGTTCATGTAATAGTCGAGAGCATCCTGGTCAACCACGGTGGAGGATTTTCAAGAGATGGAGGCTGCAGAGGATGCAAGTAAGAGGGGCAGTTCCATTTGTTGCAACAAGACGAGGGCGTGATGTTGCCGCATCTTAGGGGAAGATGTTATTGTTAGATCGGTTGTTTTTGCGGCACATATCTGCTTGGCCATGCATAAAACTACGACTTATTTATGTGCAGTTTTTTTGTTGCTGGAATTGGCCAAGTAAACTAGCTAGTGTATGCCTATTTGAAAATGCTACCCACTATAACTTAAAAACACCAACAAGAGCATTATACAATTTTAATGATAAAACATAAACCATTATCATTGCAGGAAAAAAGAATTACATCAAAAGGCACTCAAGTGTTCATTGTACAGAACAGAGTTTGATCCTAGCGTACACCCAAACTGAGCCTACATAACATATATTTAGCACCATTACAATGCCCAAAAGAAAGAACATACACAACTATGCTGGATCCTAGACATACACCAGATTATACATTACAATGACCATCACCACAACACAATACCAAAACCACTCTTCATTAGTGTTGGAACCTAAAAGCAACCAGCACTCTCAGATGGTTTCATCTTCACATGAGCTGAATGCCACAACTGATTCCCTTCTAGAAGAATCTGCCCCTGCTCCTTCACGTGAATTCTGTTAGGAAGCATCACCCTCAGCTGCAGGCTAACACTCAGTGTCTCTACCATAATTTATGGACTGCCATTGATTATATAACACACTTGTACAGCTGAGATCATTAGTCTAGAACATTCCTTTACTTGTATAAATACTTCCTCATTTTATTGTATCTAGATTATTCAAGAAAGATTAAAGTTAAAGTTTATTTTACATTTCAAAGTTCAACTTGGTATCAGAGCTCGAAATGGCCAACGCCAATAATGCTGATACTGATAGCCCTAAAACCCAATCAGTGTTTGTTTCAAATGCTATGGTGTCTCCAATGTTTGGAAGTCACCATCTTGCTCCTTTCGATATGAATCTCACACAGACACCCTCAATCAAGCTTGATCCAGATAACTATCTCTTATGGAAGAACATGATCCTTCCTATTATTCGAAGTCATAATCTGGAAGGAAAACTACTGGGAACTAAGGCATGTCCATTTGAGTTCATCAATACTCAAATTACTGGAGAATCAGCAATCAGTGTGGAAATGACACCCAACCTAGAATTCAAGTAATGGAGGTCTGTTGATCAGCTGCTCATGTGATGGCTTTATGCTACTATGACTCCAGAAATTGCAATGCTTGTAATGGGATCCCAAGCTCTTCTCAACTGTGGACTGCAATTAATGAGAGCTACAGTATTCAAAACAAATCTAGAATTGCATTCCTTATTGGAGAGCTCCAGAAAACCAGGAAAGACAATTTGAGCATTGGTCAATACTTAAGCAAGGTAAAACTACTTGCTAACAATTTAGAAGTTGCTGGAAAAACTATTGAGCTTCCAGATCTGGTAATTCAAATTTTAGCCGTCTTAGACGAAGAGTACACGCCCAGTGTTGTGCAAATCAACAGCAGGGACTCTATCTCTTGGGAGGAACTTCAATATACTCTCATGACCTATGAGAGCAGACTTGATCACATAAATGCTATCAAAAATGAAATGGCAGGAATCAATCTTCAAAAAATTTCACCCAGAGGTCTCAAAACAATTACTATCCTGGAAGAAACTACAGAACCTACAATGAAGGAAGATCACAATACAGTGGAAATTACAGAGACGATAGAAGATGAGGTACAAACAGAGGTAGATCCAACTTCAACAATCCTCCTACATACCAAGCATGTGGAAAAATTGGACACAAGGCGAATGTCTGCAATTACAGATATGATGAAAACTACAATGGATCTGCACCTCATCAAACCAGCTTCAGAAATCAAACACCATCAGCCTTTGTTGCGTCACCAAAAACTCTAAATGATCTAATGTGGTTTGCTGACACAGGAGCTAGCAATCATGTCACATCATATACTGAATGCCTCATCAATCAAGAAAGTATTCTAGTAAGGAGAAAATTATGGTTGGTAATGGGAACAAACTCAATATCTCACACATAGGCACTATAAAATTGCCAACAATGATTGATAGAACTCTACTTCTGGATAAAATTCTGCATGTACCTGAAATTAAGAAAAATCTCATAAATCTCACAGCTCACTTTTGATAATCACGTGTTTATGGAATTTCATTCTAACTATTGTTGTGTTAAGGACAAGTCAACGAAGAAAACAATGCTGTACGAAAAGCTTAAAGAATGACTGTATCATCTGGAACTTCCCAACTCCAATCTAAAATTTGAACCAAACTCTCTTAAGTCTGCGTATCCCAACAACTCCTGCAAATCAGTATGCTCAGTTGAGTCCAATAAAGTCAAGATTCTTTAAATTCTCTAGTTAGTATCTGCATATGAAGCTTGGACACCCATCTAGTCAGGTGTTGTCTCAAATACTCAAAAGTTGTAATCAAAAGTTGAGAATAAATGAATTCAAATCCTTCTGTGGTGCCTGTCAATATGGAAAATCTCATATGCTTCCCTTCAATGCATCTACTTCATATACCAAAGCTCCTCTTGAACTTATATATACTGATGTCTGGGGGCATTCGCCCACTCAGGCTTCAGATATTACACAGCCTTTGTAGATGATTTTAGTAGACACACTTGGATTTATCCAATGAAAAACAAGTCAAACTCCCTTAATATATTCATTCAATTCCAAAAACTTTTCGAAAATAAGTTTGACAAAAGGATCAAAACTCTTCAATCTGATGGGGAAGGTGAGTATAGGAACCTTGCTAACTCCCTTGCAAATTCAGGAATCGAATTTAGACATTCTTGTCCCTACACATTAGCACAAAACGGAAGAGTTGAAAGAAAACACAGACATATTATAGAAACAGGTCTTACCTTACTTGCTCAAGCAAAAATTCTACTAAGGTACTGGTGGGAAGCTTTTCAAACAGCAACCTACCTCATTAATAGAATGCCAACACAGGTTTTTCAAATGAAATCTCCTTACCAAGTTCTGAACAACAAAAAAGTTGACTACACATCCCTCAAAACCTTTGGTTGTTCATGCTATCCCTGCCTTAGACCTTACTAGAGCCACAAATTTAGCATTCACTACGTCAAATGTGCCTTCTTAGGCTATAGTCCATCTCACAAAGGTTACAAATGCCTTAGCCCTACTGGAAAAATCTACTTATCTAGATATGTCATATTCAATGAATCAGAATTTCCATTCGAGTCAATCTTTCTTACAAACAACAAATCTAAGGCTGCTGAACATCAAACGGTAGTATCCTATTCTCAGCTGCCTTCCCAACACTCCAATTCCTTCATTGAAAGTGACTCAACCGATACAAATTCTTCTGAAGCTCCATCAGCAGAGTTACCCACTGATGAACTTAACACTACAATTGAAGGTGACAATTCCAACACTCAGATTGAATTTGAACAAAATGATGAAGTATCTGGGAATGAAAATGCTGAGATAAGAAATCAGAATATTAGTGAAATTCAGGGTTCATCACTTAACAACAATGAAAGGTATAAAACTGGACACTCGATGATAATAAGATCTAAGGCTGGTATATTCAAACCTAAGGTGTTCTCTGGTCAGGTAGTGGAGTACAAATAAAATGAAATAGAGCTTAAGGATGCTGCAGAGGCATGGAAGAATGAGAACTAGAAGAAAGCAATGGTTGAAGAATACAAGGCATTGACTGAAAACAAAATATGGAAATTAGTACCACCATCTCCATCCTACAACATTGTAGGAAACAAATGGGTTTTCAGGCTGAAACAAAACTCAGATGGATCCTTCCAACGTTTCAAAGCAAGGCTGGTAGTAAAGGATTTCCATCAAACTCCTAGAGTTGACTTCTAGGAAACTTTCAGCCTAGTTTTAAAGACAGCTACCTTGAGAATCATCCTCGCTTGCTGTCTTAAAGGGTTGGAAAATAAGACAAGTAGACATTAACAATGATTTCCTTAATGGAAAGCTGGAAGAGACGGTTTACATGCAGCAACCAGAGTTCTTCATTGACAGTTCAAAGCCAAATTAAGTATGTAAACTTGGAAGGGCTCTATATGGACTTAACCAAGCACCAAGAGCTTGGTATGACAAGTTAAAGAACACTCTAATTGATAGAAAATTCACTCAGTCAAGAGGACACCTCTCTCTTCTACTTCAAAACAGAAAGCAACATTATCTTCATTTTCATTTATCTGGATGACATCATAGTTACTGGGAATGACTGTAAACTGTTGTAGAACTTCATAAATGAACTTCATCGTAAATTTGCACTCAATGACATGGGCGAGCTTCACCACTTCTTTGGCATAGAAGTCCACAGACACAATAGAGGACTTCATCTGACTCAAACACAGTATATTTCAGAGTTACTTAGGAAATATGACTTTCAAAATCTCAAACCATGTCCTACTCCCAGTGCAGTTGGAAGAACAATGTAAAAAACTGAAGGTGAAACCCTAAAAACTCCTTCAACTTACAAAAGTATTATTGGAGGCCTGTAGTACCTATTGCATACTAGACCAAATTTAATTTTTGCTGTTAACAAGCTTAGCCAATTTCTGCAAGAACCAACCACAACTCACTGGCAAGTGATGAAAAGAGTATTGAGGTATTTAAAATGGTGTAATCAATCAAGGACTGTGGATCAAAAGAAGTGATAACTTGATGATAAGTGGGTACTCGGATGCTGATTGGGCATCAAGTCCAGACGATAGAAGATCAACAGCAGCCTACTGTGTTTACCTAGGGGACAGCTTAGTCTCTTGGTCATAAAAAAAGCAACACGTTGTCGCTAGGTCGAGCACAGAGGCAGAATACAGAGCCTTAGCCTCAGCTGTATCTGAAATAGCTTGGATACAATCTCTATTTAAAGAACTCAACCTATTGCAAACCTCAAAACCAACCATTTGATGTGACAACCTCTGTGCAGAACTCTAGCATCTAATCCTATATTTCATGCTAGAACAAAACATATAGAATTGGATGTTTACTTTACAAGAGACAAGGTACTCGCAAAAGAGCTAGAAGTCAGATATGTTCCTACTGCAGATCAAATCGCTGACCTAATGACAAAGGGTGTTTCTCATTCAACATTTGCATACCTAAAAGACAAGCTTGGAGTGACGGTACCTCCCTCCAGCTTGAAGGAGGGTGTTGGAACCTAAAAGCAACCAGCACTCTCAGATGGTTTCATCTTCACACGAGCTGAATGCCACAACTAATTCCCTTCTAGAAGAATCTGCCCTGCTCCTTCACGTGAATTCAGTTAGTAAGCATCACCCTCAGCTGCAGGCTAACACTCAGTGTCTCTACCATAATTTATGGACTGCCATTGATCATATAACACACTTGTACAGCTGAGATCATTAGTTTAGAACATTCCTTTACTTGTATAAATACTTCCTCATTTGATTGTATCTAGATTATTCAAGAAAGATTAAAGTTAAAGTTTATTTTACGTTTCAAAGTTCAACTATTAGAACAATACGATAATGGAAACAACACCATTAACTACCCACATCACAACAAAACTAATAGTCTAACTTCCACCATTCACCATACCATCTACATTATAACAAAACTATAAAATAAACCAAAAATCCAGTTTTTAAATCCAAAAGCATTCTTCTGTTTATGTAATTTTAAGACCTATTTTCGTGTGCATTCTTGGATCTTAGCAGACGGGGTATTATCTCCACAAAGCTGCGACACATAGGCAAGCAACACCATGAGAAGAACCCATAATCTCCATATTCACCAATTAGCCAAAAGTAATAGATAAAGAAAAACCCAGGAAAATTTAGACACAATCATTATGGGAGAAGGTAAGGATTTTTAACCTCATCTTTTCGTTGTAATTGCATTTCGTTTGGGCTTCAATTTGATGATTTTGTTTAGGGGGTGTAATTAATCCATTGTCTATTGAAGAATTATGAAATAAAGACTGAAGACCTACTTGCTCAGACTCAGAGAGTTCCCACTAATTTTTTCTTTATTGGTGGTGCTAAATTGCTGCATCACCCACAACCACCCTATTCCATGACTCAAGTTTGTGCCGGGATTGTTTAAAATTTAAAAGGGTTGACAATTGTTAAAAGTCAACTACAATACGTGGCGAGCAATGGAATTATAGAACTAAAAAGTCTAATCTTGACGATCAATTGCCTCTACACATGAAGGAGAAAGAGAGTAGATTGAAGCACTAAGAAACCAAATTTTATTTTTTTTATTCCAATGTGGTTTATCCTATTTCAACTAGGATAAGATGTATTCGTTTTTTAATTAAAAATTCGTAGTTATTTGTCACTCAATTTTTCTTTTTCCATGGTGGAGGTCATATAAACATACATATACATGGTATCTTGAATCAAATTAAAATCGATTTTCTAATATTTTACTTTTACTTTTCAAAGAAAATTAGGTTTATATCCAGTGGCGGATCCAGCCAATAGATCCAGCTAGGGCAGTGAGAGCAGTCGATCGTCGAGTTTCCCTCGAATATAAAAAGAAAAAATTTAATACCTATAGCATAATCGTCTGAAGAATACTCTTTGATTGACTACTGTGCCAAACCCAGAAATTTTTGTCAATGTAAAAAATTTAAATACAAATAGGGAATAACATAAAAACAAATAAGAACAAAAGAAATTAACAAAAGCCAAAAATATTAATTGTCTATATTAAAATAAATTATGAAAAAGGGTTTATATTTCACATAGACAGATAAACATAATTAAATCGTATTAAATGAGAGTATCAAATCAATCAAACAGAAAGGAACAAATCCTAGAAGCATGCGCCGAAGTTGAAATCAAGGTTCGTAGTGGATTTTTGGTATTTTTGCGTGATCCATTGTAGGCCTTCATCGATTCCTTGTCTAACCTTCTTCACGCCAATGGAAGCCACAACTTTGGTTTTCCCGAGGCCTTCTCCGACCTTATTTCCACTTCGTTGTCGAAGCGCCACAGTTGGTGGTCTTCTTTTTCTCTGGTAAGCTGTCTAGCCCATTGTCCCATTGATCAGCCCATGAGTCTCCTTTCATTTTTGAACAAGGTTAGAATTCCAAAGTTCCGACGGATCCAACTAGGGCGGCCGTCGGTACTCGTTGGGTGCTGGATCCGCTGGTGTTCATGTCCAATATTTAGGTGGATATATGTTTCAGTCTATGACCATATTTTCTATGTTTCTATTAATTTATTTAATGATTTTTAGAAAAATAATTGTAAACATTTTCTACACAGAGTTTAATGATTTAATGATTGAGTTTATTCTTACAAATGCTTGTTTGATTCTGACTTGGTCTTTCACCATTAGGTAACTTTATATCAACGTAGTATTTTGTGAAAAAAGACAAAAAGATAGTTTAAATTTCCAAATATTTGACTTTAATATTTATTTTTCCTTTTTTAGAACATGTCCTATACAATTATAAAGATAACACGGTCTCAACAAATATGCTAGAAGAGGAAGATCCACCTTAAAGCCAACAAAATTTATTGGAGTTGATAAGTGATCGTTTGATTTTTTTGTAAATATACGATGTCGCGAATAAATAATAAATCAAGGAATAAAGTTACATTTTCACTTGAACTATGTACTTAATAAACTGTCGTGCGGACGTACGCCCGTGTTGCACGTAAAGTACTACACCTCTCATTGATCAATTGTGACGCATCGCACACGCCATCAGAGAATAACTATTGCTTTAAGAGAGAGAAAAAGACTGCAACGCTTAGAGAGAGAGAGAGAGAGAGAGAGAGAGATTAGTACGCTGATTTAGATGATATTTTAATTTTGTGTATGATGGAATTGAGAAATTACGAAAAATATTAATATTATAATTTATTATTATTGGAAAAAGTGTGTCTGATCTACAATGGTTTAGCAGTCTGTAATTCTATTTTGAATCAAAATCTTCAACGTCTTTCCATGGCAATCACCAATAAAATTTCTATCTTGCCATAATTTTGTACTCAGATATTTCTAGGTGGGAGAATCACAATGATTGCAAGCTTATCTCACATAGCATAATTTTGTACTCAGATATAATATTTGAATTTTTTTTCCAGATCATTTTAATCATAATTCTATGTCAGCGATACTTTTTTCCTACATTTTAATCGCATAAAAAAAAAAATTCACTAAAAGAACTCTCCCAAACAAATGTTAAGANTATATTCATACCATGCTCTTGGTATAAACATTATACGAGATGATAGAAATTCAATATGATAAGTGACGTTGCTATGTTTGCTACTTGACTAGCCCTTGGTTGAGTCTCATTTTGACATAAAAAAATGTATTTTTAAATAGTAATTTTTGTGTGTTTGATGGATGTTATTGAAGAAAGAATGTATTTTAAATAGTGATATGATGGAAAATATATGGTTAAAAAATAAGGAAAAGTTATTGATATGATGAAAAATATTATTTTATTGAAAAATGTATTGTTAAAAAATAATGTATTTTTAGATATGTGTGTCAAACAGGGGCATAAACTCAATATGAGTAGATGATGAACGTGGGTGGAGCCAGCACCGAATGAGCCCTTGGGCCGTTGTCGTTAACTCCATGGATTTTTAATTTTTTTTCATTGGACGATTGTAACCTCTTGAGCGGCCGTCTAGCAACAACCCATGCTCATTTTGAATCGTTCGTACTTATTTAGATTCAATCCATCACTATGATGAACAACAACTTTATTCATTCCCAACTTCGTATTTATACAATGTGAACTGAATCGAAAAAAATCCTCTCATAATCCCACGAAAGACAAAAAGAAAATCTCAGAGAATAACGGCTGGCCTACTTTGCGTGGCTTCTAAGTAATAATGTCAAAATGGAGACAAAAATTACACCTCAAGTGGGGCCGTATCGTGGCTTAACTTTGACGCAACCTTTGACTTTCTTATCCCAATCAAGGGCCAAGGCTGCTGCTCAAGTTCAATTATTGAAATAGACAGCCTTAAAATGCTACTACTTGCTTATTTATGGGATTGCCACTCAAATTATTGAAACATTTTGCTGAAGTATTTAAATGGGAGAATGGAAGCGGTGAATTCTCGCTTCCATATCGAGCTGGTTATAATAACTTTTGACGTAAGATATTTTTAAATTTTCGTCATAACCTGTCACGTGAATGTTTCTCTGTCTTAATCCCTTTTATTGCTTAACTTAGCCCAACTTGCTTAATTTCTTACAAACCCATCTAATCTTCACGATTACGACCCTACAAACACCTCACTCAACCCTCTATTTTTGGCATTGCAATGATGAGTGGAGGGAAACTGTTCGTTGATATTACTAATAAAACAAATGTGAAAGGTGGAGGATTTAATGTCTGAAATGAAGAGTCAGGGACCAATTTGCTCGAGATGCCATAAGTTGTGTACTTTCTCTACAAAACTCCACACTTCTGTAGTTGAATGACCAATTGATGTTTACGTGCTTGGAAGGCCTAGATTTAAATTTTGAAACTATATTGTTATAGTGCTGAACCTGAAAATGAATTCATATTTACAATAACGTAAATATAGTTGAACGTGGAATTTTGGGACGTATGTCTGCTTTAGAAGAAAATCAAAATTTTAATTTAATAAAAGTTGATGAAATGTATTGTTGAAAGTTGCGATTTTCGTAATATATGTAATTAAAATTAAATATTAATTTATTTTTTTAGTTGAATCAAATACGAGCTTAAAAAGATTTATAGGATACTGAGTTAAATTAACATAATCAATTAATCATTGATTAAATGAAGAATTTTAATATTCATTTGTCCCTTTCTTTCGTCCAAACCCACTGGCGCCGCAATTCACGATAGATTGTCTTGTTCAGAATTTGTCTTCCCCTACTCATCACTTCCCCACTATTACCCTAACCTTCTCCTCTACAACTTCGACTCCACGAAAAAACTAAAAATTAAATTTGTATTTTAAACTTAGTTCATGTTTAAAAATTACTATTCTTACGGGATGTATATTGAGTATTAATTGTAAGTTCTATGAAATATATAGATAAAAATATGCACTTTAATTTGTGTTTTACGTTAGTTCTTAAATGAAAAAAATTATTATTATTGCATTTATATATCAATTCATATTGAAAATTGCTTCTCTTGTTCGTTCAAATCTAATAATTAGAAAGACAATTGATTTAAACTGCACAAGACATTAAGCCCTTGTTTAGTACATATTATTTAAAACTTATTGTCAATCAAACTCACCCAAATATTACCGTCTCTCATCCTAATTCACATCTACCAATGATCAAACACAACCTCAACAAATGCAATAATTGCCGATGGTCTTCTGTGATCTATGTTGTTGATTGGCCCAATTTTGGATCTAGTTCGTAGTTCAAGCAATAGTTTTTTTATTTAGTTATTTTTTTTTCCTGAATTGATTTTTCTAAGGTGTTGGTGGTGGTAATGATACCGCCATCAAAATGCTTGCAATTTGTAGAGGTGATGTTTCTCGACGAAAGTGGGGTGGGTAAATTTGGTTGGGAAAAATGATTTTTTTTTTTTTAATGTGCTAATATGTCTTTAATTATTTCAAGAATGATTTATTTTTAATCTGAAAAATTATGGGATTAATTTTTTTCTTATATTATCGTTTTATTTCTTTATCTTATGTTTATTTATAAAGAAGAAGAGCAAATGCATTATTTAATGATCAAAAGGTAGGGAATGGCGAATTTTGCTAAGTAATTGAAATGATGGGGAATGGATTCTGTTAAAAAAAAAAAAAGAGAGAGAGATTGAGGATAGTTTTATTAAATTCTTCAAAGATTGAGGACAAAAAGTGAAAAATTTCCAAATATTTATGTTCTCTCTTTGAAAATGGAATTTTGTTGATGAATGACATGGTAAAATGGAGTTGTCAGGGTCCCACCTCATTTGTCTTTGTAGGCAATCGTCAATCGAGAGAGTAATTTATTAGTTTAATTAATGAGTAATCAGATAAGGCAGCAAATATAATACTACGAATTAGATGGGAGTTGGTATGGATAAGTTTTGATATTAATTAATAGGAAAATGGAATCCAGTGTGGGACGATAACGACATCATAATCACATTCGTCACAATCTATGTTTTTAGTCTCCTCGTATTTTTTATATTATTTAAATTTGTTACACAATTCGAAATTAAATTTTATTCTATATTTCATTTTTTATAATCTACGCAAGATTTTTGACGAAAATTCCGCAAAACCTTTTTACGAATTTAAATTTAACAAGATATTTTAAATTATCTCTATCATTAATCTATAATTATTGGATAATAATTATTCTGCTATAGATGGACTTTCAAATTATTTTTTAAAATTATTACTTTATTTATTTATAAAAATTGTCTTGATTTTTCTTTGCAAATATATATATTTTAAATGCACACCAAACAAGAGTTAAATGCATTTTCATAGTTATTTTTTTAAAAAAATTATTTAATGTAAAGTTAAATATAGTTTGTTTGCTTTTATTACTTCATTCTTCTATAAATTAAATTTATTAAGATAAAATTTATTGTTATGTTAGCAAAAATTCAATAAATATATTATTTTAAAATTCTTTAATTCTCGTATTTATTTTTAACTATATATTTACGTAATAAAATATTTTACACGGGAATTAAAAACATTTTTTAACTTGTTAACCTCGGGGCTTAATTAATAAGGATGAATTTACGTCCACAGAATTTTAGGTGCTGATGATAAAGATCGAAGGGTCCAGATTGGTCGTGGTGAGGTTTGAAACACGGTCCCCTTAATTGTGATTTTGTCACTTCAAGGTGGCAACCCTGGCCTATAAAGAACATTACCAGAAGTTCAAAAGTCGACTGCCTATTACAAGTCAACAAAAGTCTTTTTCCAATGACTAGATGCCACGTATTGTAGCTGAACAAAACCACGCACAGATGCCAGTCAGATATACACGTGTCAACATGCCATTGTACATAGTATCGTAATTCCACAAATAAGAGAAGAAGGGACCTACTACATGTTACAATTACATAATTTTTTGTTATGACACCAAGAATTATTCGAAGAAAAAATGGACAGAGAGAAGAATAAAGTTAAATGTACAACATTAGTTGACAATCACGTGTTAAATGAATGAATATTGTAGATGTAACATGATTGGTAGAGCGAGAAGGATGGGGGAGAGAGAGCCATGGCCTAGGCCTTTATATGCGCATACAGATTGCTTCTACCAATTCCCAGAGTGAAAAATCAAGCGAGGCAACAAAAAATAGTGTGCGTGTATTTTCATTTCTCCTCTATTTTCTTATTCCCCCTGTGTTAATCCCCGCTTCTTGGATCCCTTTCTGTCATCGTCTGTCTTTCAAAATTTTATAAAATTTTCAGGGTTTGATTTTCTTATTTTGAACTTAAAACTGGAAAAAATTTGTAGAAGAACAAGCAAACCCAAGAAGGACCTTTTTTTTTGAAAGCCAGGTGATTCAGAATAGAGATCACTTTTTAGTATGTTACTCAGAACAACTAAGAGGGTCTGTTTTTTTAAATCCCTCAGGTTGGTTTATTTTCCCTTGATTGCAGTATATAGTTTTAAGGGTATTAAAGGGTTGTTTATTTGAGACCTGTTTGCTCCTTTGTGGGGAAAGTTTGGAATTTTGTTACTTTTGCTTTATTTGAATTCTGTGTTTTCTTGATAAGAAATCATGGCAGCAGCTATAGATATATTCAGTGTTAGCAGCAGTCAAGTTTCATCTTCAGATCCTTTCAGGGAAGAGCTTATGCAAGCACTTTTACCATTTATGAAAAGTGCTTCTTCTTCTTCTTCTTCTTCTTCTTCTTCTTCTTCTTCTTCTTCACCTCCTCCTCCTCCTCCTCCTCCTCTTTCTTCTCCCTCTCCGTCTTCTAATGACTACCCTTTTGACTCGTCTCTTTCTTCTGAATCCAATATGTACCCTGGATTTGGCTCAATCCCATCAAAAACCCAAGAATTTTGTCCAGGGTTTTCGAGTTTTGGATATGAGCAAACTGATAGTACTATTGGGCTAAATCTCCTCACCCCATCTCAGATCCTTCAAATCCAGGCACAGTTCCAACTCCAGCAGCAGCAATTGCAAAATCAGCAAATGAATTACGCTCTTAGCCGTTTGCAGCATAAGCAGAACCAATTCTCAAGCTCTCTTGGTCCAAAACCTGTCCCAATGAAGCATGCTGGAACTTCCCCCAAGCCCACAAAGCTTTACCGGGGAGTGAGGCAGAGGCATTGGGGAAAATGGGTGGCCGAGATTAGACTTCCAAAGAACAGAACTAGGCTTTGGCTTGGGACTTTCGACACAGCTGAGGAAGCGGCTCTAGCGTATGATAAGGCTGCTTATAAACTAAGAGGAGAGTTTGCAAGGCTCAATTTTCCCAACCTTAGGCATCAGTTATGCCATGAATTCAGCGACTTCAAGCCCCTGCATTCCTCTGTTGACGCCAAGCTTCAAGCCATATGTCTAAGCTTGGCTAATTCGCAGAAACAGGGGAATTTAGAAAGGCCCTGTTTTAATTCTGATGCAAAGGCAGGAATTTCGACACGAAGAAGTGTTATGAAGATGGAAAATTCATTGAATGGAGGATTTAAGAACCCGACATCAAAGGATAACATCAAGGTGGAGGCCTCATCGTCACCTTCCCCATCTGATGAGGGATCGGCTTCGCCCGCATCTGATATTACCTTTCTGGATTTCTCAGAGCC
>CAIGRB010034807.1:0-10203 GCA_903798255.1 Fraxinus quadrangulata | reverse complement strand
AAAAAAAAAAAAAAAAAAAAAAAAAACCAATACACTGGTCAATGTCATATATTTATATTTATGTTTGTGTAGAAATTAACCATATTACACAAAAACAAGCTAAATTTCAAATAACATAATGTAATAAAAGCTATCAGGCGTACTCATTTCCTCCGTAATATCTAGCACCTAGGTACCCTTCATTATATTTGTTATAATGACTGATCCAACAACTTGCATCCGGACACGGATGTGAAATATTCGGATGGTATAAGCTCCAATCCCTACATAATAATTAACATTAATTCTAAACAACAAAATAAAGTTCATGGAATAACACAAACATGGTATACATAGCTAGAGAATAGTTTTGTGGCTAAAAGAACATTTTTTTACATTATTTCACGTATATTATTCCAAGTTTTCAACCAAGTCGTTGTGGCACTTTAGAATGGAACCTAACCATAGAAATGGTATGTATTCTGATTTAAAAAAATTGCAAATCAAAAACCATATTTTGCAATATCTAACCATATTTTTTCAACTTCTGAGGGCATCATTCAATCATAGAATTGGAAACCAGATATTTTCATATAAATTATAAGAAAGGGTTCTGTATTGTTGCTTGTACATGTCATGCAGCTATTTCCTGATCAAATCTGCTCTCTCCTAAACCCTTTTTACATCTGTGAGGTGTAGTTGACTCCCAACCTTAATTTTTCGGCTAGGTTGTTTAATTAACAAATATATCGGTAAAAAGAAAAATAAAAAGTGATATTGACCTTGCCTTGTCAAAATGATGATGCAATGTTTGTTCAAACAGAGATAAAGCTACAATCTACTCTATCAGATGTAGGAATTATCTTGCATAGTAACCAACTTGTACTCACTTTTATATGCTTATAATATCAATATCATCTCTGTATAATACTAATAGCCAAACCGTGGAGTAGGAGAATGGTTAAATTTTACGAAAACCAAACCGTGGTAATCTCGGAGCAAACAATATTGATTTTCCACTTGTAATATCTATCATCCAAAATAAGTTCAACAAGATGATTGTCCTATGAATTTCTCTTAATAACCAAAATTGATTTCTTTATTTTAAGATAAAGAATTTTGAGAAAGATATGATCCCCAATCTGAAAAAAAAAATATCACATAAATGTTCTTAATTCAGAGGATAACCCATCAAAAACTCCCTACATATTCCTAAAGCCCCTGGGCTAACTCAATTTTTCACTTATTCAAACATAAGCTTCAAGCTCTTCACCATGGTTAACAAATTTGCAATTATCAATTTTCCACCACATATATCTTGAGAAGTGATTTTATATAAATAAAATCTACCATAGGCTTTGATGTTACGCAGACATGAAGGTCAGAAATCCAACAACTTAAGATGATAATAATAAACTATTTTTTAATTTTTTAAAAATTTGCTGTTTTAGTTAACTCAAAATTAAGCATTCACGTATTAAATGGCCTGACATCAGCATAACTACAATTTAGCTCAGCTATCTTTCGCCACAATAAAATTAATAGACAACATAAAGGTTTATATCCAACTTCCTCGTATGAATTTTTTATAACCTTCTCCAGAACACATCAAAGCTTAAGACTAGACAATAATACACTTTTAAGGCACATAAAAACTAGGACGTCAAAATAGGAAAATTTTGAAATATCTTTTCAACAATTCCAATCTCAAGATATAGATTCCATCTTCAAATGCAACCTTAAACTAATTCAAAAGTATGCACCACAAATGGAGTAGAGGATGCATCAAATGCAACATCAGTTATAAAAAACCTGGAGAGTTCGATATGAATGGTGCAACAAAGTGTTTGCTCTTCACCGCCCTAACAAAAAAGAGTATTCTGATTTCATTAATTCTATAAACAAATCAATTTAATCACATAAAACAAAAGAGTAAAAAAGAAACCTGGAGAAAGATGAAGCCTTGGAGAAGGCTATAGGAGATAAAGAGGTGCTGAATTAGGGATTTAAGGAGTTTCTCCCTATTCTGGACTGATGAAGCCACTCATTTTTTAAGGGTTGGCATCCATAGCAAACAGTGGGCTTGATGGAATATAGAATACAAAGAGGAGGAAAGGTAGATAATTTTTTTATCATACAAATGTGGTGTTATACGGCTGGCTATATAAAGCCATCATTTGATTTATTACAAAAGTATTTTCCTACCAACTATTCTACCTACTACCACTTCTACCATACTTGGCTGCACACTAACTTGTTGCTGGTTATAACTAGCATAAGTTATAATATATAACTTAGGCTAATATAGAGTACAAAATACTTAGGACAAAGCATAACAAAAAACTAATGTTTGTTGAAGACAAAAGTGTCACCTGGTTCAACACTCCTTCTTGATACTTTTGTTAGAAACACCTAGACATTCTCTTAGTGTTTCAAATCTTTCCTTAGGCAAAGCTTTAGTTAGTATATCAGCAATTTGATCTTCAGACCTGCAATGCTTCAGCTCCACCTTTTTCTTTTCTTGAGCTTACCTGATGAAATGGTATTTGATCTTTATATGCTTAATCCTCCCATGGAACACTGGATTTTTCACCATAGCAACTACTGATTCGTTGTCACATAGAATGGTTGTTGCCTCAGGTTGTTTATGCCTGAGATCCTCCATCATTTTCCTCAACCAGATAGCCTGATTTGTTGCTTCAGATGATGCTATGTATTCAGCTTTAGTAGTTGATTGTGCCATTATTTTTTGCTTGATTGAATTCTAGTAAACAAGACTTGAACCAGCATAGAAAACATAACATGAAGTGCTCTTCATGTCATCAACAGATCCGGCCCAATCACTATCAATGAAACCAGTTAAAAATAGAGTTTTTGACTTCTTAAAACTGATCCCAAACTCCTCTGTTCCTCTGATGTATCTCAACACCCTTTTGGCAACTTGGAAGTGAATTTCACTAGGTTCTTGCCTGAATCTTGACAACATATTCACTGTAAACATGAGGTCTAGTCTGGTGGTAGTTAAGTAGAGCAAACATCCAATTAAACTTGGTCTGGTGTTAGTTAAGTAGAGCAAACAGCCAATTAAACTTCTGTAAACCTTCTCATCAATCTTCTTTGCTCCATCGTCTTTCATCAATTTTAAGTTCTGAACTAAATGAGTGTTAACTGAGTTGCAATTCTCCATATTAAACTTCTTTAACACCTATTTAGCATATCTCTTTTGACAAATAAAAATTCCATCATTTGATTGGTCAATCTCCATTCCAACAAAGTATTTCATTTCACCCAAATCTGTCATCTCAAATACCTTCTTCATTTCATCATTCACCATTTTAATTAAAGCTGCATTACTGCCTGTGATTAGGAGGTCATCAACATATAGAAAAATAATGATCAAATCATCCTCCATTGGTTTGATATAAAGTGTTTGTTCATTGATACTTTTGTTGAAACCAAGGTTGCTCAAGTATTTATCTATTTTGCTGTACCAAGTTCTTGGCGCC
This sequence comes from Fraxinus quadrangulata, assembly GCA_903798255.1. Lineage (NCBI taxonomy): Eukaryota > Viridiplantae > Streptophyta > Magnoliopsida > Lamiales > Oleaceae > Fraxinus > Fraxinus quadrangulata. Next base: position 6,718 of record CAIGRB010034807.1, on the reverse strand, counting down.
TGCTTTAAACCATATAAGGCTTTCCTCAATAGGTACACCTTATCCTCATTTCCATCTATTATAAAGCCTTCAGGTTACTCAATGAAAATTTCTTCATTCAAGTACCCATTTAGTAAGGCAGACTTGACATCTAACTGGTATATCCTCTATTCTGATTGAGCAGCAATGGCAAACAACAACCTTATTATCTCAAACCTAGCCACTAGAGCAAAGGTATTAGTAAAATCGACTCCATATTGCTGAGCATACCCTTTTACAACTAGCCTAGCCTTGAACTTGTTGACAGAACCACCAGCATTCATTTTGGTCCTATACACCTATTTTACTCCAATGGCATTCTTGTTTTTTGGTCTATCAACCAGCATCCAAGTTCCATTCTTTTCAATTACCTTATGCTCTTCCTTCATCGCATCTAACCATGCTTGAGAATCAGCTACTTTAGTGAAGTTCAAAGACTCCAACACAGCTGAATTACAGGTAGCATAGATATCCTCAAGTGATCTAGTTTTGATCACTTCATTCTTTGAATCTGATCCCCTATCATGTTCAGCTTCAACTTCAGCTTCTTCTTCATTGATAACAGCATCTTCATCCTGTAGAATCTGTCTTGGAACCTCAATTTTATTCACATAACTTGACTCCCAATTCAATGAAGAGTTTTCATCAACCTTAACATCTCTGCAGGAAACTATTTTCTTAGTTTGAGGATTATAGATTTTATATCCTTTTGCATTGTCACAGTAGCCAACCAAGATACCTACTTCAACCTTTTGACTCAACTTGTCCCTTTTTATATCTGGTATTTGAGTGTAGCATATACTCCCAAACACCTTCAAGTTAAAAATATTTAGCTTAACTCCATACCAGGCTTTATAAGGAGTTAATTTATCTAAGGTCTTTGTAGGTAACCTGTTGAGAAGATAAATGGCTGTGTTCACTGCCTCAGCCCAGAATTCTTTTGGAACTTTCTTCTCCAGCATCAAACATCTTACCATTTCCATGACTGTCCTAACTTTCCTTTCACAGATTTCGTTTTGCTGAGGTGAGTAATGAATGGTTAGATGGCGTTTGATCCATATTTCTTTACAAAATTTGTCAAACTGATTATTGGTATATTTAGTCCCATTATCAGTCCTTATAGCCTTTATCTTGCAGTCACTTACATTCTCCACAAGATTGTTAAACTTCTGAAATATTGCATGCACCTCAGACTTCATCTTAAGGAAATAAACCCAGCATATTCTAGTTAAATCATCAATAAAGAGAACAAAGTATTTGCTGCCATTCAAGGTTGAAGTTCTCATAGAGCCACAGACACCAAAATGGACCAACTACAGCTTGCATTGTGCTCTTCTAGACTGGTTTTTTGGAAAAGGCAGCTTAGTTTATTTTCCCAATTGACAGATATCACAAACACAAGCATCACCACTCACCTTTGGCATATTTTCCACAAGCTCTAGTTCATTCAGATTTTTAAGTGAAGTATATTTTACATGCCAAAAACCTTTATGCCAGAATGAAGATTCCATCAAAGTACTGGTAAGGGCATGAGAATTAACATTCTTCCATTCCGAAAGGAAACTCCTTTGCCTCATTTCTACTGTCATCAATTCCAGATTGTTTTGATCTAAAATTGTACAGCAACTTTCCTTAAATATTAAGGTATAATTTTTCTTAATCAATTTGCCAACACTAATTAGATTTTGATCAATGTTAGGCATACACGAAACATCAGAAATAAACTTATTACCTGATCTGCAATGTGACTTTGCCAATTCCTTTTACCTCCACATACTCTCCATTTCCCACTTTCACCTTTGATATGTAAGTATCATTTAACTCCACAAAGATATCTGAAATTGAAGTCATATGGTGAGTGCAGCCACTGTCAAGTAACCAAGTTTCAACCCTACTGGAAGCTGTGTAGTTTATGGCTGAAAACAGATGCTCTTCAGACTGATCTTTTGCAACTCTTTCTTCTCCTTTTAGTTCTTGCAGAATTTTTCAACTTGTCCAAACTACTTGTAAGACCTGCACTGCATACCATGTCTGAACCAGTACTATTTGGAAGAATGGCCTTTCCTTTTGCAATAAGGACATGAAGGATACTTAGTATCCTTTCCTGAGCCTTTAGCTTCTACTTCATTCTTCTCATTTTGTGCTTTCTTCTCTCCAAAATTGGTTTGAGCTTTCTGTTTTCGTTTGTAAACAGAGCTCCTTCAACATGCTCTTCTTACCTGAACAATCTTCTTTGTTCTGTGGCTTGAAGGGCATTTACAAGTTCAGCCAAGGAGATGCTAGCCAAGTCCCTAGAATCTTCAAGAAGAAGTGATCTTGGATTCAAACTTCTCTGGCAGACTTATCAACACCTTTTCCACTACTCTTTTATCTGGTAAGTCATCTCCTAGCAGCCTTATTTGATTGACTACCTTCATCAGCCTATTAGCAAACTCTTTAACCATTTCTGAATCCTTCATCTTCAAAGTTTCAAACTCCCTTATGAAGTTCAACACTTGCATTTGTCTGGTCCTTTCATTGTCTCGAAATTCTTCCTTCAACCTGTCCCATTCTTCCTTTGCTATTTCACATGTTATAATCCTTGTGAAAATGGCATCTGAGACGGCTGATTGTATGCAAGAAAGGGCCTTAAACTTCTTGGCTATCTCCTCACTATGCTGCTTCAACTGAGCAATGGTTGGATTAGCCCTCAATGGTGGTAGTTCAACTCCAGTTTCTGTGATTTCCCACAGATCATATGCTTTTAGGTAGGCTTTCATTTTTGCAGACCAGAAGTCACAATTTTCTCTTGTAAATGTTGAAGGTAAATGGGCAGAAAAATCACTTGAGCCATATCATTCACTCACCAAAAACACTCGACTATATTTTACAATATTACTTACCTTGAAAAATAAGTTGAAAACATCCTTCAAAAGCCTACATTATTCAAAACACTCGCATCGGATCAAACAAAGCCAAAACGGACAAAACATGTAAAATGCAGACATCTGGTTTAAGTAGTGAACGTCTGGTACAACCAAACGTCTGGATCGTCCATGCGGACGTCCGGTTCATGTAACGATTACTTTTTCTACCATTCTGATTCTTGGCACACAACGACTAGTTTTGTGCATTTGGACACGAAAGCGAACGTCTTGTTGCTTGTCCGGTTCAACAAATATTTTTTGCTCGTTGAACTCTATAAATACATCCACTTTTTGTATTCATTGCAAGATTTTTTAAGAGCATTAAATTGGGACATTCTACTCATTTTGTTTATATCTATTATTAAGAGAGAAATTTCAAATTTTAAAATTATTTCTCTTCAATTTGTGGATATTGAAGTCCAGTAAAACTCAATAGTATATAAGAATCGTTGTTCTTTGTTTGTAGGTCACTGGAATCTTTGTAAGGCTTTGGATTGAACCATAAGTCAATCAAATTTAGTGAAAAGGCCTTACACATGATGGAGAGCTTTGTAACAGATGATGTAGATCATTGCTTTGGATCGAACCTCCACAATTATATCGTTTGAACAATCTCTTCCATTTTATTTTTCGCTTTTATATTTGTACATATTAGTTGATTCATTTATTTATTCATAACTTATCTAAATTTGGATAAATTTCTCAAAAAAAAAAATTTGATAACCAATTCAACTCTCTTGATTAATTATTCTTGGGATATCATTAATCTCAACTGACACCAACTAAGTGATAATTGTATTAAATATATTGAGATGTTCTACTACTGGAACACTTTCAGCCATCTTCGAAGTATATAATTTTCATCAAATGTACCTTGTTACATGCAGGAGGTTTCTCATATGACAAAACCTTCGTTAAATTCTCCATAATTTTCTCTATCGCCACGTTGTGACCAACATTCTTTGATAGTGTCAGCCGAATAGAATCCAATGATTAAGAAGTTTTCATTCCTCATCCTTCATTCCTTCCAACTTTACATTTAGATGGGGTAGCTGTACTTTCTTACTATGTAGATAGTCCCTCATCTGCATCCTTTAGAATGAAAAATCTACTCCGTCAAACATGTAAATCCCTAGTGACGTTCCTTCTTCGTCAGCCATTTCTCTCAATCAAAACCAAAAGTTCAAATACCAGTCATTGAGAATTAGAAACACTAATTCTATTCAACCAAGAGCAATCAATTAACATAAAAATAAAAACATGCAAAATTTATAAAATTTCGCATCAATGTGAAATTATGTCTTCTTTCGTCACTACAATTATTTACTATAACGAAAAGAATATTATAAGAAACATTGCACACATTATCTTGTCTAATGTCTTTCTTTTCTTCTTTTATGATGGTGATACAAAACCTTAATGACAATTTCCTATTTAAAATATAAATTATGGAAAAATCAAATTTGCAAGGACACAAATTCCTAAATCGAATTTTACAAAGAGCATAAATATCTAAACTAACCAAAATGAAATTTTGTTTCGGGGTGCCCGGAAGGTGCACCCCTTTCAACACCCACGGTGACCTCGCCACGGACTCAATTAGCATCCCATCTCCATACAGTGGCAATACTTAGACTCCACAACTTAACAATTATAACGACTTAAAGAAGAAGTCGATGACTAAAAATACAACAGTGGTGCGATAATTTATGCCATAAAAAAAAGAGAGAAAGAGTACAACTAAGCCCAGCTTCTTCAAAACAATGCCCTTCCTTTTTTGGAAACACTTGTACAAAAAGACCACACTTTACAATCCCGATAGTATCCACAAAACAACACTAGAGAACCCTAATCGTGTTAACCAATTCCAGAAAGAATTGTTAACATTAGAAGTCCTATAACTGAAAAAGATAACTTTCTTCCTCTAGTTAGTTTTATTGAAATCTAGATAATTTAAAACATCCCCCATAAACCAACGAGCACAATGAGGAGACTTGCAACCACGAGCACCTTTGGCATGTATGGATATGATGATATTGAATTCACAACTCCGCATTTTAAGCTAACAGAAACAATATCTACTTGACTTTTACACTGTAAATCACTCAGCGATATCACTTTTGTGCTCAAGCAGTTAGCTATCTGCTCTTTGTTCTTTTTTGTTTCGTCCAAATCCTTTGAGGTATGCACATTTGTAGATTTATCATCCTGCACAAACCAAATCCTTTTAATAAAATTCAGAATACTCCAAAAGTTGATGCATTTCAGAAGGAAAATATCACCTCAATTATTGCCGGTTCCCCTTCATGGCTTATTTCACTATCAAGTTGAGGCAGGCTACAGTCAATAGATCCAATTTGTAATTTCTTCATCAGGCGAACTCTTCTAGGGGCAGTTCCCCCTGCTGCAAAATTTTGGGCAGCTATTCGATTTGGAGGTTGGTGAGTAATCAATTTATTTCCAGTTCCAAGAGTGCTGCCACTGCCCACCACATTGCTGTGACCAACTGATTGTCCTATATTTGACAAGTTAGGAATCTGATCTCCAGGAGAGACTGCTGAAAAAATATTCTCCATTAGATGCTTGTTGTTTTCAAACAAGTCTCTGTGATGGTAATCACTGGTAGCATGAGGAAGTCTCTGTTCATTTTGCTCAGTGGTTGCCATTTCGAAAGTAACACATGTTTCAACTTGGGGCTAACAAAACACGAAAAATGAATGGTTTTCAATCAACAACTAAATATGCATCCAAAAATATTGTCATTCGTGCAGTTCTATGGTCCAGTAAACTCGAGAAACAATAAAGCTTAAGAAACCTTGGCAACTTCCATTTACCTGTCCTCCGGGCACCTCCACCTGTGATTTGCTATATGACTTTCTAAACTCCAGAGGGTTAAAATAATTTGGAGTTTCTGTTTCAAGGAATGACATTTCGTACGTGCCAGAATCTTCATAGGGACATTCGTCTGAACTCACAAGAACTGAGTTAACAAATTCATCTATATTGGAAGTATCTGTTTCACGTTGAATTGGCATAACACTATGATCAATGTTGATGTTAGAAAGATAAGAATTCTCAAGCTCCTCTGGCAACTGTGGATATAACGGCGAGAAGATTTTCCAATCAAGATGTGTGTGAGGCTGAAGAAAACACAAGGAAGAAAAATATTAACTTTCTGTAAGCTATTTATCATTGTTAAAAACTAAAATTCTTACTTGAAGCAGAAGTTGGTTATTTCACTCACCGGAATAGGTAACGTGGGGCTCTCTCTCTTGTCAACGCGGCCATTGTCCTGCCAATCAATAGGTAAAGGAGTGGCAATCAGTTCCTGTTCTTTGCTGTTTGAGCTTTCAGTTATGTCATCTTGTTTCGGATCAGTCTTTTTAAACAGACAACAGACCACAAAATCACCCTATATAAACATCAAATCACTGATGATTAGGAAAAGAGAAAATAAACCAAAGAATTGTCACACATGAATTAATTAAATTGTAATCAAACATAACAAAACTATCATAAAATTCTCTACTTGCTGCATTCATAAATCTACACAGCCTGTTAAGGCAGTTGAGGTCATTACCGTATTTTCAAATCGTTATATTAATTCGCCTTGTTTGGCTTCTGTATCTTACAAAAGGAAAAAATATCTCCAAGAGTTGTTTCCTGAATCCGAAAGAGAGTACTTGGGTTGTCCCAATAACTAAAAAATGTAGATGCCTGAATATAACTGGGGTTCGCGGTTGTGGAGGAGCTGGATCGGAAAAAAGAGGGATTCTAGTAGTAAGATGTGATAC